>CM055122.1:699424629-699632129 GCA_029206835.1 Rana muscosa
TTTCACCTTAATGCATCCTATGCATTAAGGTGAAAAAACATTCGACAATACCGCCCCCCCCCCCCCGAGCCCCCGTTTTTCTTACCTGGCCCCTCGAAAGTCCCATGCTCGTCCCCGTCATCCTCTTCGTTTTTCAGCCTGGCCGCCGATTGGCTACACTGGATGGATTGAAAGCAGCGCAGCCATTGGCTGGCGCTGCTGTCAATCACATCCAATGACGCGGGGGGCGGGGCCGAGTGATACAGTCGGCGGCTATGGCCGCCGCTGTATCACGGGAGCGCGCCCGCAATCACTCCACACCATGCGAGCTCACTCGCATTAAGGTGTGGAGTCCTTGCGGGGAGGAGCCAAGACAGCCGCCGAGGGACCCCAGAAGACCAGGATCGGGGCCACTGTGTGCAAAACGAGCTGCACAGTGGAGGTAAGTATAACATGTTTGTTATTTTTAAGCAAAAAAAAGGGAAGCTTTAGTGCTCCTTTAATACTGTCTGGACAATGGCCTTCTTCTGAGAGAGAGAGAATAGACTTTTCCCTACACTCTAGGGACAAGAACCAATGGAAAGAGGTAACTCGCTGCAGGACCCAAAACTATTAACACCGCTCACCCTCTACAATATGGAGGATACTGGGCATGTGGCATGGTGTGTCCCACTCTGCAAGTGGAGGTAAGCAGGGTAAAGGATCTGTGTGCTACAGACGGCTTTGTTTTTGTGAACGGTAATCAATGGAGCCAGCTGGGAATAATGAAAATATCGGAGCAGATCAGGAACCCCAGAGGCTCCCCTTGCCCTAGGAGCGTAAAGTGCCTTTCTATTCACCCTAGGCCCATTGTCTCCCTGGATGTATATAAACAGTTTTTGTTAATTTTTTTTTTTTTAAGTCAGACATATTTAAAGACACTGGGAGTGTTCGAAAAAGGTACAACAATCCCAGTAAAACTTTTATTTTAAGCTGGATTTACATCAACAGTTGTCCTTAAAAAAAAATTAAGTCCAACATATTTAAAGACACTGGGAGTGGAAAAAGTACAACAATCCCGGTATAACATTTATTTTAAGCTAATGCAGCGTGCCAAACCATGACGGAGGATTTTCTTAGCCCATCATTGTAAGTCGTTAGAGAGGGTTTTGTATAACGGGGGGGGGGGGGGGATAATTTGCTAAGACTTTTGTCATGAATTTCAAATTGTCACATTATTTCTTTATGTAGTGCAAAGCTATTTTGTATTGCAGACTTCTGTTGATATGGGATGTCAAGTGCGTGTTTCCATTTTTACCACCTCCTCCCCTTCTTTTACCACTTGACACAGCAAGTTATTTTTAGGAGCCATGTAGGGAAAACACACCCCTACATTAGGTTCAACAGGTTCCCTGTCAATCATTTTAATGTTTTCTCTGGCTTATTAAGTGTGGAGTCTCTTGGTTGTTCTATACAAAAATCATCTGCCCACTCTCCTTATTAGAGTCAGAGATAATTTCTTGTTCATTATCCTCAAGCTGAGGGTTGGATTCCAGCTCCTTCTTCTCCCCAGCCATTACAGAGAAAGGAAAAGGAACTACCCCTTCCTTGGATTCACCAACAGTTTCCACTTCAATTTTGCAATCAAAAGGGTCCAGAGTGAGTTCCCGTGTTTCCTCAGCTGGGGGAGCTCTATCCTCCTGACTCCTTTTGTTTTCCCACAAACTCCAAAAATGTGGAAAATCTCTCCCTACTAGAGCTTCATGAAGCAGTGAGGGTAGCACTCCCAATGATTGTGTTACAGAGCCACAGGGAGTAACAATCTCAACCATAAGAGTCTACTGTGTCACCATGTATGCAAATAACCCCAATAGTGCTAGGGTGGAACTTTGCAGGATTGACAGAATCACCTTTAAGTAATGTCACAACACTACCAGAGTCTAGCAGAGCAGTGACTGGCTTTCCATCAAATTAAATCACACACATTTGTTTTTCGATGCGTCCCTGAGATGATTTGTGATTCAGTGTAGGTCAGACACAGTGTAGGGTATCAGATATGATTTATGCATATGGGAAGAGTAACACTATTAGAGCCATTTTACACACAGCTTTTGCCTCAATCCAACTGAGGGTCTGTTTTATTTTTTACTTACGAATGGTCATACCCCAATTTTACAAAGCTAGAGCCATTTTGAAATTTGGTGAAGAATTACGACAGCTGTATTTGCAAGGAAAGATGATTCTAACAAGAAGTAAGACAGAGGGAATACTTATGCAATTTACAAATATCTGCTTTTGTTTTAATTTACTTTTGTGTGTGTGTGTTGTGGAAATTACTGTATGTGTTAAAAAATCTCGATTATCCCAATTTTAATGCCTGATTGTAACTAGCAAAAAGCCCCAAGAGGGTGAATAATTAATTGTACAAGGCACTATACAGTCAATTCAATGGATGAGCATGAATTAACAAATGTCTGCTAACATTTTAAGGCTTTTTGTTGGTGTTACATTTTTTTATTCTGCAAGCCACTTTACTGCTACTGTCTTTTTTCATTGATACACTTTTTTGTCTTGCAACAATCTATCTGGTGCATTTTACCCCCAAAAATTTACACAATTATGAGGGTTTTCGGTGACACATATTTAGTTTACTTAGCATTCTTGGGTGTTCAATGATATAAACTCACTTTCAGTATTACACTTTTCTATGGTCTGAGCTGTATGTATGGTATACTCACTGAGACACTATGAGGCTATAACATACAGTATGTGATTTAATACACTGCTTGACACAATGGGGAATTTAATTCCCTTACTGTTGTGAGCTTATTAGATTGTGTATTTTTATACTGTTTACAGTGAGGAAAAAGTATTTGATCCCCTGCTGATTTTGTAAATTTGCCCACGGACAAAGAAAAGATCAGTCTATAATTTTAATAGTAGGTTTATTTTAACAGTGAGAGACAGAATAACAACAAAAAAATCCAGAAAAGTGCATTTCAAAAAAGTTATAAATTAATTTGCACTTTAATGAGTGAAATAAGTATTTGACCCCTTCGCAAAAAACATGACTTATTACTTGGTGGCAAAGTAATGGTAATCACAGAGGTCAGACATTTCTTGTAGTTGGCCACCAGGTTTGCACACATCTCAGGAGCAATTTTGTCCCACTTCTCTTTGCAGATCCTCTCCAAGTCATTGATGCTTCGAGGCTGACGTTTGGTAACTTGAACCTTCAGCTCCCTCCACATATTTTCTTTGGAAAAAAGGCCTGGAGACTGGCTGGGCCACTCCAGGACCTTAACGTGCTTGTTCTTGCAAGAGTTGCAAGAAATATAAGAAAAACTGCAAAGCCCCAGTATACATGTTTATATATACTGAATATCAAAACTATTTCTTCTTTCTATACCTCTCAGTCTTTCTGTATCTCTCGCTCCATGACCCTCTCTATATCTCTCCCTGTCTGTACCTCTTTCCTCCTGATCTCTGTATCCCCCCCCCCCCTTCTTCCACAAACACACCTCTCTCAATTTATCTATATTTATATAAACATGCGTTTTAATGAAAAACATACAAATCCCATGCAAAAAATTGAAAGGTTACAGCACCAATAAACGAATAACCCAGTGCTGCACCTAAAATTAGTGGTATACTAATAATTCATAGAAACATGTATATAAAGGGCGCTAAATGAGTCAAACTATATACTGTAAGTGATAAATCAATAATTTATAATATAGATACAAATGACCAAAAAAACATTTCATCAATTTGCATAAAAGTTCATAAATGTCTATATAGACAATTCTTCAATATATACTCCGTCACCGTGCTTCTAAAAATATGTGCTCCAAAACTTCAAACACAATAGTGCTTCACCCGAAGTGACTTTAAATTGCGCTCACCAGAATTCCTCGCCCAACAAGTGACCATAAAGCATGTAATGTAAGAACCTCCTCAGTTCATAGATCTATCTCCATGTTTATTTCACTCCTCCATGTGGGGATACCATACGATCACAATCAAATATGCAGTGGTATGTGGAAGAAGCTCTTTCCAGTAAAAAAAAAAAAACATCAGTCCCACGTCACAGGACTCTGTAAAATTTGGCTCAGCCACAAAGAGCCACAGAAGGCAGATATAGTGTAATATTGCTTTTTATTTTAAAATGTGTACTTACATATGTCTGTATAGAAGAAGAAAGGCACAAAAGCAGCTCGAGGGTCTGTAGAACCGGTCCCGCACGGCTGTACGACTAGCAGTGTGCAGCGTGCATTTTAACGACCCACTGGAAGTGGAGGGCTCCTTTCAATTTGCGTGTCAATTATGCCTCTCTTCGATGCATTTTATACTCAAGCGTGCATCATTAATAATACTTATTTCACTCATTAAAATGAAAATCAATTTATAACTTTTTTAAAATGCATTTTCTGGATATTTTTGTTGCTATTCTGTCTCTCATTGTTAAAATAAGCCTACCATTAAAACTATAGACTGATCATTTCTTTGTCAGTGGGAAAATTTACAAAATCAGCAGGGGATTATTATTATTATACAGGATTTATATAGCGCCAACAGTTTACACAGAGCTTTACAATATAAAAGGGAGACAAAACAGTTATAATACAGTAAAACCTTGGATTGTGAGCATAATTCGTTCCGAGAAGCATGCTTGTAATCCAAAGCACTTGTATATCAAAGCAAATTTCCCCATAAGAAATAATGGAAACTCAATTGATTCATTCCACAACCATTTATTCATAAATCCTTCCGTTTATAATCTCCACAAGGGGATTAGAAGCAAAATCCAGCAGGAGCTACAGAGTATAAAAGAGAAGAGAGGCATCTCTAAGTGTAACAATATGGTTACATTTAATGAAGGTACAACATTTAACAACTCACATGGTTGATGATTAAAAGAGGCACATCTAAGTATGCAAGCATCTGGGGTAAAGCTGTCTGCAATCGTAACCGGGAAGACTACCCTGCAGTAGAGCGATCTGAAAGCGAGGCTTGAACCGCTCGTGGAGCGCAGCGTGGAAGGGACAACGTCAATGGCGGTGAGGAGGATGGTCTATGTGGACATCTTTACCCCGGATGCCTGCATACTTAGATGTGCCTGTTTTAATCATCAACCATGTGAGTTTCTAAATGTTGGACCTTCATTAAATGTAACCATATTGCTACACTTGGAGGCGTCTCTCTTCTCTTTTATACTCAGTTGTGATGATACTTGTAAATCAAGACATCGCTTGTATATTAAGTCAAAATGTATTAAAAAATGTTGCTTGTCTTGCAAAATGCTCTCAAACCAAGTTACTCTTAAACCAAGGTTTTACTGTACAATAAAATATAAGAGGATTAAGAGGGCCCTGTTTAGAAGAGTTTACAATCTAATAGGGGGTCAAATACTTTTTTCCCTCACTGTATATCCTTTGTATTTAAGGGTTTATTTCCTCCAAATACAAACAATATACAGTATATATATATATATAAATATATACTGAATATATATATATATATATATATATATATATATATATATATATATATATATATATATATATCCCTTATATATTTATTTCTTTATTTATCTTTAGCATTGGATTTGCTTGCCTTAGGGCTTCCATGCTCCACCTATAATTTAAACATCACTTTTGGGTAGATTACCGTATATACTCGAGTATAAGCCGAGTTTTTCAGCACATTTTTTTGTGCTGAAAATGCCCTCTTCGGCTTATACTCGAGTCACCTTTTTGCGCCTGATCTCCCGGACTTTGGGGAACCCATAGGCCTTGGCGCACATGTAGCCCCACTCTTCCTCTACAACTGTGCAAAGTTTGTTGTCCGGGGGATCTACGGCCGGGCAGCAGCGATTTTTCAAAGCTGGGCACCCCTTCCATAGACTCCTATGTTAATATGTTAAACGGTCATTTCTCCTGTGATTTTGGAGACCCGGTACTGGCTGGCCCTAGGTCCCCTGGACCCCAAACTTGGCACACATATAGCCCTATGTCTCCTCTACAAGTGTGCACAGTTTGTTGTCTGGGAGACCTACAGCCGAGGAGCACAGATTTTTCAAAGCCTATCAAAAATTCTCATGTTAAATGTCAGTCTAGGCATGGGCACAGTGAGGCATGGGCACAGTGAGGCATGGGCACAGTGGGGCATGGGCACAGTGAGGCATGCAGATGGACACCCTAGGCTTATACTCGAGTCAATACGTTTTCCCAGTCTTTTGTGGTAAAATTAGGTGCCTCGGCTTATATTCGGGTCGGCTTATACTCGAGTATATATGGTACCTTTTTAAGATAGAGTTGGTAAGGGCTTTGTGATAATAAAATGATAGCGGTGCTGTGCATGTGATAAAATGATTGAAGCTTCACTGTGTCCAAAGTAATTTTGTATCTGACTGCAGTAAATTTTAACACATCTTTGTCTCCCTATTCACTTGTAAATTCCATGGCTGCTGACTACATCTACCGGCTGACAAGCGGGACAGGGAAGCACATCAGCTCAGTCATCAAACAATATTGGCAGGTAAAAATGGATAGGACAATAGGAGAGGAGGAGCTCTGAAGACCATTAGTTGGGAATGAGGGATTACTGTTTAAAAGACTGCTGAGGAAGACAGGATTCGCCATGCTAATCATTAACAAGCAGTATAGCACTGTCTGGCTGTTAAAAAAAAAAAACACTGCTGCAGCAACATAATGATAGACTGTTCTATGCTAGTTTTTTCCTCGGTAATAAGTATACCTTTATGTGGGTAAAATATCTAACAATGAATATCACAGCCTCCAGATTTAAATGCTATTCAAAGAAAATCTTTTGGTAGACCTTAAACATGCATGAAAACTGTATTTCTGAACTAGAAGCATTCCACAAGCAAGACTAATAGCTGGCCACAGGAAGTAAATGATTATTTTTTATTATTTAAATTTTACATTATACAAAATATCAAATACGTTGTTCAAAATTCTCATTCATAAAAATATAGTATTCCCCTATCCCCCCTCCCCTTGCGTTCCCCATCCCACATTCCTTAACCACTTCGCGCCCGGGCAATGCTCAAAAGACGTCTGCATTGCGGCGCCGAAGTGCTGACTGGACGTCCATGGACGTCCTCCTCTTCCCCCCCCCCCGCGCGCCCTCGCGAGCGCGCATCGGAGAAAATCTGTGTTGGCCGTGTCCCTTGGACACAGCCAATCACAGATCATGCTGAATAGCCAATCACAGAGGCCATTCAGCACTCGATGTCACTATCCAATGAGAGATGATCTCAAATGTAAACATATGAGATCATCTTTCATTGCCGGCTTTCTCTCCTCACACAGAGACAGCGTGTGAGGAGAGAGAGAGATCTGTGCTGCAGCTTGTCATAGTGAGTGATAAAATACACACACACACAAGTAAAAAACAGTGCCCACAGTCCCTGCCAGTGCCATCTGCTGCCAGTGCCACCTGCCAGGGCCATCTTCCACCTGCCAGGGCCATCTGCCAGTGCCATCTGCCAGTGCCATCTGCTGCCAGTGCCACCTGCCAGTGCCATCTGCCACCGCCATCTGCCACCGCCATCTGCCACCAGTCCCATCTGCCACCAGTGCCATCTGTGCCACCTGCCAGTGCCACCTGCCAGTGCCATCTGTGCCACCTGCCAGTGCCATCTGTGCCACCAGTCCCAAGTGCCACCAGTCAGTGCCATCTGTGCCACCTGCCAGTGCCACCTGCCAGTGCCATCTGTGCCACCTGCCAGTGCCATCTGCGCCATCTGCCAGTGCCATCTGTGCCACCAGTACCATCTGCCACCTGTCAGTGCCATCTCATCAAATGGCTAAAAGAGTATTCTCAGCCGAGGAGGCGTATGAAATTCTTGCAGCCGACGGGAGCAACGGGGAGCGCTCCGATTCGGATTCCTCCGCATATTCAGATGAGTCTGACGTGGACTACGAGCCTGTCATAAGCAGTGGATCAGTGACGGAGGAGACGGAGACGTCGGAGGAGGAGGAGGAAAAAGAAGAAGAGGAGGAGGGCCCGCCCGCCAGACGAAGGCGTTCTGCTGAGGAGGCAGTGCCATCCACCAGCACCGCAGTGCCATCCACCAGCACCGCAGTACCTCGAGAAGCAAGGCCACGTACCAGTGGGGTGTCACCTCAGCCCCAAAGAGTTAGGTCCCATGCCAGCCTTCCCTATTCCCTTCAGTACCCCTTGTGGCTTCCTCCAAATTCAGGAGAAGCCAACATTCCCCCTTTCACTGCCCAGCCAGGAGTCCAGGTGGATACAGAAAACTTTTCCCCAATAGATTTTTTTAATTTAATTTTTACTAACGACATGCTGGCAACAATTGTGGCCCAGTGCAACTTATATGCCCAACAGTTTATAACCAGCAACCCAACGTCCTCTTATGCCCGTCCCTACGTGTGGAAAGCCCTTACAGTGGAGGAGTTTAGGATTTTTTTGGGCCTCACATTCTGCATAGGAATAAATGGAAAAAATCAATTACGTTCATATTGGTCATCCCGCCCCATATATCACATGCCCATCTTTTCCTCAGTAATGCCCAGGTCCAGATATCTAATGATTATGAGATTCCTACACTTCAATAATAATACCCAGTGCCCTCCCCGAAATGACCCAAATTTTGATAAACTTTATAAAATTCGGCCGCTACTAAATTATTTTTCTGAAACCTTACCCCAGTTGTTTACCCCAGACCAACACATATGCATAGATGAGTCCCTTATCAAATTTTCTGGCAGGCTGGGCATAAAACAATTTATACCCAGCAAAAGGGCCCGCTATGGGGTGAAGCTGTATAAATTGTGCGACAGAGAAACTGGGTATGTGTATGGCTTCATCATATATGAAGGGAAGGACACCGAACTGAACCCCCCTAATTGCCCAATCTACATTGGAACCAGTGGGAAAGTAGTTTGGGAACTCATAAACCCACTCCTAGAGAAAGGATACCACTTGTATGTGGACAATTTTTATACCAGTTTGCCCCTGTTCCGAAATTTGCACAGAATGAAGACTCCAGCATGCGGCACCGTACGGACGAACCGGAAGGGCTTTCCTCAAAGACTGGTCACCAAAAAATTGAGAAGAGGGGAGACGGCGAGTTTGCGTAATGAGGAGATTTTGGCTGTGAAGTGGAGGGACAGAAGAGACGTGTACTTGCTTTCAACCATCCACAACAATGAATTTGTTGAAGTCACCAGGAGGAATGGCCGGATCCAAAAACCCAAATGCATCTACGATTACAATAAGTTCATGGGGGTGTCGACTTCAACGACCAGATGCTCGAACCCTACCTTTCCACAAGAAGATCATACCAGTGGTATAAGAAAGTTTAAATTTATTTGTTCAATTTGGCCATGTACAACTCATATGTAATATATCGAAAATCCACTAGAAGACCCAAATCCTTCCTTTTCTTCCAGGAGGAAATCACCACTGCCCTTTTATACCCGAACAGCCCACCAGTAAACATTAGATCCGATGTCGTTAGCCGACTCTCCGAGCGCCACTTCCCAGATAAAATCCCTCCCAGACCAACAGGCCAAAAACGCCAGAAAAAATGCTGGGTGTGCTCCAAAAGAGGAGAGAGAAGAGACAACATTTATCATTGTGCCCAATGTCCTTCAGAACCAGGCCTCTGCATAGGCAACTGCTTCCGCCATTACCATACCAAAATAAATTATTAGTTCACTTCCTGCTATTTATGTTCACACCCCTTATGCCTCTGCTTTCTCTGTAACTGACCCTGGACTGTTATTTGACCACGCTTCTGCCTAACGATTCTGTTTATACCTCTGCCTGATCTGGAACTGACCCTGGACTGTTATTTGACCACACTTCTGCCTACCGATTCTGTACATACCTCTGCCTGATCTGGAACTGACCCTGGACTGTTTGACCATGCTTTTTGCCTGCCTCTTGGACTGATCTTGTACCCTGCCAGTGGACTAGTGGGATTCATAACACAGGGGTCTCACATATGTGAGGGGCTCCAGAATTGTTTTTCTGGATGAAGAAAACAATTGTTTTTGTTTTTCTCATTCCCAGATTAGGGTCTGGAGACTTGGAGGCTTCAAAGAGATTTGGGTGGGAGAAGCCTCTACCCCTGTCCCCATTCAGTCCTGAACGAGGCCCTACTTCTGCCAACTGCCTGTAGGACCTATGCCATCATGCCTCTGCCTGTCGGATGAACTGACCACACCGCTTTTGC
Source organism: Rana muscosa (assembly GCA_029206835.1). Taxonomy (NCBI): domain Eukaryota; kingdom Metazoa; phylum Chordata; class Amphibia; order Anura; family Ranidae; genus Rana; species Rana muscosa. The sequence goes on from CM055122.1 coordinate 699,434,819, forward strand.
TGACCAAGTCCCTGCCTCTTGCCTGGACCAGTGCTATCCTCCTGTGGAAAACTGTGCTACTAAAACCACAGGTAATCTTTTGTTTACCATTTGCTCAGCAGAATGTATTTTGGGGTGTAATTCTTGGTATGTTCATGCTATGTGTCCCTAGAACACCTGATGGTGTACCTTGCATGTTGGGCCTCTGTATGTGGCCAGGTTGTATAAAAGTCTCACACATTTGGTATCGCCATACTCAGGAGGAGTAGCAGAATGTATTTTGGGGTGTCATTTTTGCTATGTACATGCTATGTGTTGGCAATATCTTATAAATGGACAACTTTGCGTAAAAAAATTGCGTTTAAATTTTTTTCCCGCATTTTCCAAAAACTTCAGGAAAAAATGAACCGTTCAAAAGACTCATTATGCCTCATAGATTATACGTTGGGGTGTTAGCTTTCCAAAATGGGGTCACTTTGTGGGCGTTTCCATTGTCCTGGTGCTCCAGGGCCTTCAAAATTGTAATAGGTGGTTGAGAAATGAGATGTGTAATTTATGCTCCTAGAATGCCTGAAGGTGCCATTTCAATATTGGGCCTCTCTATGTGGGCAGGCTGTATAAAAGTCTCACACATTTGGTATCGCCATACTCAGGAGGAGTAGCAGAATGTATTTTGGGGTATCATTTTTGCTATGTACATGCTATGTGTTGGCAATATCTTATAAATGGACAACTTTGCGTAAAAAAATTGCGTTTTCATTTTTTTCCCGCATTTTCCAAAAACTTCAGAAAAAAAATGAACCGTTAAAAAGACTCATTATGCCTCATAGATTATACGTTGGGGTGTTAGCTTTCCAAAATGGGGTCACTTTGTGGGCGTTTCCATTGTCCTGGTGCTCCAGGGCCTTCAAAAGTGTAATAGGTGGTTGAGAAATGAGATGTGTAATTTATGCTCCTAGAATGCCTGAAGGTGCCATTTCAATATTGGGCCTCTGTATGTGGGCAGGCTGTATAAAAGTCTCACTCATTTGGTATTGCCATACTCAAGAGGAATAACAGAATGTTTTTTGGGGCATCATTTGTGGTATACACATGCCATGTGAGAGAAATAACCTATTATAATGACAATTTTGTGGAAAAAATTAAAAAATAAAAAAAAATCTTCATTTTGCAAAGAATTGTGGGAAAAAATTACAACATCAAAAACCTCACGATGCATCTTACTAAATACCTTGGAATGTCTAATTTAAAAAAAAGGGGTCATTTGGGGGGTATTTGTGCTTTGCTGGCTTGTTCGGGTCGTAAGAAATGAGATAGACCACCAGTACATTAGGTGTGATCAATTGTTTATGATCCGCACCACAGCTTGTAGACTCTATAACTTTCACAAAGACCAAATAATATCCACTAATTTGGGTTATTTTTACCAAAGATATGTAGCAGTATAAATTCTGGCCAAATTTTATAAAGAAAAATTAATAATTTGCAAAATTTTATCACATAAACTAAAAAAAGCGTTTTTTTTTTCAAAATTTTCCGTATTTTTTCATTTATAGCGCAAAAAAAAAACAACCCAGAGGTGATCAAATACCACCAAAAGAAAGCTCTATTTGTATGAAAAAAAGGACAAAAAAATCATTAGGTTACAGTATTACATGACTGAGTAATTGTCATTCAAAGTGTGAGAGCACTGAAAGCTGAAAATTGGTCCGGGCACGAAGGGGATTTAGTGCCCAGTTGTCAAGTGGTTAAACATGTGTTATAATCTTCTTTCATTTATTCCCTCTACCTCTCTTTTTTCGGATTTGCATTATCTCAGAGTATTTCTTTGTTTTCTTAAACTCTTTCCATCCTTTCCAAGTATTTGAACATTTTTCTATTCTATCTTCTCCGTAATCTTCCATGTTATATATAAATTCTACAATTTGAACCCATTCTCTTTCCAATGCTTGCCAATGTTTTGGGAACAGGTGTTTTGCTGCATTTATTAAATGTGGTATTATCGTTCTCTTATATTGTTTTATTGTAAGTTTGATATTATGTAATAAATAGGTTTCTGGATTTTTAGGCTTATCTACTCCCGTAATTTCTTGGATCTGTTGTATCACTTCTTGCCAAAATTTCTGTACTTTCAAACACTCCCAACATATATGTGTCCTTGTTCCTCTTTTCCCACACCCTCTCCAGCAAAGTGGGGTTTTCTCCTTTTGATATTCGTGTGCTTTGATAGGTGTTGTATACCATCTTGACAGACATTTATAATTTGTTTCTATCGTGTTTATATCTATTGCTGTTCCGTCTGATAATTTCAACATTTTCTCTTTCTCTTGCTCACTCCAAGTCGCACCAAGTTCTGCTTCCCACCTATTCAAAAAAGGTGGTACCAATGGTTCCGACATTAGAGTAAGAATCTTAGAAATCTGGGAAATTCTGTGCCTTGGTGCTTCCTGTAAGTTGAGCAAATTTTCAAATGGTAATAAACATTTTCCTGATCTTATTGGATGTGGCAGTGTCTTTAAAAAATGTCTTAACTGATGGTATCTTAGTTCATCTATCACTAGTAACTGGAGACTGTCATGTCTGCCAGCAGGGTAATTACTGACTTAGAGGGTGCACAGACTTATACAAATGCTACATTTTACCTTTTCTCAATCTTTTTCATTCAGAAAATAAATAATAAATATGACTTTGCATTTACAAAAATCAGTTTTCTGCACATGTTGTGCTACAGTCTTTTTAAAAAGCAAAATAATAAAATGTATACCAGGGGTGTTCAAACGTTTGAACAGAGCATAATGTGTTAGGGTGTGCCTATAAGTATTTGTACGTGCGTGAATAAGCACACGTACTGTATCAAACCTGTCTCTGAACTTGTATTTATTAATTATTTATGGGGCAAAATCACAGAACATGGGGCCCCATAGCAAAATTTTGACGGGTCCTTTGGTGCCCTCCTTTTTGCTATTTATCTTAACATAAAGTATGTCCAAATCAAGAACATGTAGCGGGATTGCCAGCATAGTCATTACACTATGAGGGAACGCTACTGTGGACAGTTCACACTGCCTTCTGTTAGCCACTGTGGGTGTCAATACATTGTTAATGACACTCCCAGATCAGTTCACAGATCGCAGTGCCATCCGATCCGACCCATGCAATCTGATTCTAGTGCAGGGAAAAACAGGTCCCTGCACCTTTTTCTGTGCGAATCCAATGCGAGTTCAGCCATTGCTCAGACATTGCATGTGATCGGCACCTGCGGTGTGGGTGCGAATCACATGCAATGTCAGAGATCGTACTAGTGTGAACCCAGGCTAAACATTAATTTTTTCCATTCTTTATTTACAGGTGTTTTTTCAGCATCTCAGACCTCAGAGCCTCAGTGTAAATTCTAAGACCTTCATAGGTGTGCACACAGGGTGTGTCAGGTGTGCCTGGACACACCCTAATCACCCTGTGTGGCACAGATTCCCCCTGTGTAGACCCCTGATATTTCACCCCCTAACAGGACTCCTTAAAAAATTGTAAAAAAATAATTTAAAAAAATTAAATTGTAAAAGATAAATAAAAACTACTGACACTGTCCACAGCCCTACTGAGACCAATCTCTGCCCTAATGACACAGTCCACTGCTCTACTGACATCGTCAATATACTGTATATACACATGCACACATGTTTGCGCTTTGGGGTGCACATCCTAATGCAATAGGCTGTACACACCTGTGAAGCCCTCCCAGTCCTTCTAATGACACAGGATGCAAGTGTTGAAGGAGGTAGTCTAGTAATCAGTAAAAACTAATAAAGCAGGAGTTGTAAAAGCAATATTTTATTATTTTATACTATAACATAATTGATAGTACTCCTGCGCACAATGCAAACTTACCTAAACGTTTTTTTTTTTTTTAAACTACAAACAGCTATCTTGTGAGTTTACAGCTGAAGCAACACTATGGGATGTTTACCACCTGAGACTGTTTTAGGCATACAGGGTTAATTTTAGTGCTGGTGCTGACTGGGGTGACCAGAAACTCTGATGGCAATACATCTACACTACTAAGACAGTTGAGCTAATGTTCCTTACTGCACGACCTCCAGTGCCTTGCAAAAGTATTCACCCCCCTTGACTTTTTACCTATTTTGTCACATTACAGCCTTTAATTCAATGTTTTTTTTAATCCAAATTATATGTGATGGATCAGAACACAATAGTCTAAGTTGGTGAAGTAAAAATAGAAAAATATATACATAAAACTATTTTTCAGAAATAAAAAAATAATTGGCATGTGGGATGTATTCACCCCCTGTGTTATAAAGCCTATAAAAAGCTCTGCAACCAATTACCTTTAGAAGTGACATAATTAGTGAAATGATGTCCACCTGTGTGCAATCTAAGTGTCACATGATCTGTCATTACATATACACACCTTTTTGAAAGGCCCCAGAGGCAGCAACACCTAAGCAAGAGGCAACACTAACCAAACACTGCCATGAAGACCAAGGAACTCTCCAAACAAGTAAGGGACAATGTTGTTGAGAAGTACAAGTCAGGGTTAGGTTATAAAAAAATATCCAAATCTTTGATGATCCCTAGGAGCACCATCAAATCTATCATAACCAAATGGAAAGAACATGGCACAACAGCAAACCTGCCAAGAGACGGCCGCACACCAAAACTCACAGACCGGGCAAGGAGGGCATTAATCAGAGAGGCAGCACAGAGACCTATGGTAACCCTGGAGGAGCTGCAGAGTTCCACAGCAGAGACTGGAGTATCTGTACATAGGACGACAATAAGCCGTATACGCTCCATAGAGTTGGGCTTTATGGCAGAGTGGCCATTACTTTCAGCAAAAAAGCCATTACTTTCAGCAAAAAATAAAATGGCACGTTTTGAGTTTGCGAAAAGGCATGTGGGAAACTCCCAAAATGTATGGAGGAAGGTGCTCTGGTCTGATGAGAATAAAATGTAACTTTTTGGCCATCAAAGAAAACGCTATGTCTGGCGCAAACCCAACACATCACATCACCCAAAGAACACCATCCCCACAGTGAAACGTGGTGGTGGCAGCATCATGTTGTGGGGATGTTTTTCAGCAGTCGGGACTGGGAAACTGGTCAGAGTTGAGGGAAAGATGGATGGTGCTAAATACAGGGATATTCTTGAGCAAAACCTGTACCACTCTGTGTGTGATTTGAGGCTAGGATGGAGGTTTACCTTCCAGCAGGACAATGACCCCAAACACACTGCTGAAGCAACACTTGAGTGGTTTAAGGGGAAACATGTAAATGTGTTGTAATGGCCTAGTCAAAGCCCAGACCTCAATCCAATAGAAAATCTGTGGTCAGATTTAAAGATTGCTGTTTACAAGCATAAACCATCCAACTTGAAGGAACTGGAGCAGTTTTGCAGGGAGAAATGGGCAAAAATCCCAGTGATAAGATGTGGCAAGCTCATAGAGACTTATTCAAAGTGACTTGGAGCTGTGCTAGCTGCAAAAGGTAGCTCTACAAAGTATTGACTTTAGGGGGGTGAATAGTTATGTACATTGACTTTTTCTGTTATTTTGTCCTATTTGTTGTTTGCTTCACAATAAAAAAAAAACATCTTCAAAGTTGTGGGCATGTTCTGTAAATTAAATGATGCAAATCCTCAAACAATCCATGTTAATTCGAGGTTGTGAGGCAACAAAACACGAAAAATGCCAAGGGGGGTGAATACTTTTGCAAGGCACTGTATAAATGGGATCTGTCACTAGTGACAAAAGTTGTGAAGTCTCTAAGTCTGACATCAGCTCTCCTTGACTGTATATGTCACAGGAGGTATAAGTTCGGTATCAACAGCAACTTCTTCAATCCTTAATATTACAGGCCCGGATTCTTTGTGGGATGCGATAAATAGCTCGACACACAAAAAAAGCAGGGCGATAACTTCACATCAGAATATAGAAATTTTACAGAAAGACCTGAACAAAATAATGGAGTGAGCAACTACATGGCAAATGAGGTTTATTGTGGAGAAATGTAAAGTAATGCACTTGAGGGCAAAAAGCAAACACAAACTACTCACTGGGGGGCAGAACCTCTGGGGAAATCAAGGGTGGAGAAAGATCTGGGGGTCCTAGTAGAAGACAGACTGAGCAATAGCATGCAATGTCAAGCTGCAGCTACCAAAGTCAGCAGAATATTAGCATGAATGAAAAGGGGATATACTCCAGAGATAAAATTATAATCCTGCCACTTTATAAAACTCTGGTTAGGCCACATCTGGTGTATTCCATCCAGTTTTGGTCACCAGTCCTTAGAAGGGATGTGCTGGAGCTGGAGAGAGTTCAAAGAAGGGTAACGGAATTAATAAGGGAATTGGAGGATCTCAATTTCAAGGAACGACTACATGCACTAAATGTATTCTTGCTGGAGAAGAGATGCTTGAGAGGGGACATGATAGCATTACAAGTACCTTAATGGGGATCCCAGAGTAGTAAAAAAACAATTCAGTCTCAGGGAGTGTAAGCGGACACGGGGCCACACAATGGGATTGAAGGATTTGGAGAGGGTTTTTCACTGTCAGGGCGATAAGGATGTAGAACTCTCTTCTACAATTAGTGGTGGCAGCGAGGAGTATTGATATTTTTTTAAAGACTCTTGGACGCGCATCTTAAAGAACACAACATATTGGGATATGAGAAATGATTATCGACACTGACACACGTACACCTACACAGGTTGAACTGGATGGACTATTGTCTTTTTTCAACCTTACCTACTATGTAACTATGTCATATACAGATTTTCTTACTAAAATTGTCAAAATAGCCCCTATAATAGCTGTGTGGGCAGCTATGACTTTTGTTAATCAACTGGGCTGGTTCACATCCACGTGCTCAAGTAATATGCATTAGCCACTTCGCGCCCGGGCCATTGGCAAAAGACGCCCGCATTGCGGCACTCAATTGCCGAGAGGACGTCCATGGACGTCCTCCTGTTTATTTCCGCAATGCGTGCCGCCGCAGGCGCGCATCGGGGAAAAGCTGTGCCCGCCGTGTCATGCGGGTGCCGATGCGCGTGCCTGGCGGCCGCGATGTCCGCCAGGTTCCCGCGATCGGCTGTCACAGAGCCAGGGACGTGGATCTCTGTGTGTAAACACAGAGATCCACGTCCTGTCAGGGAGAGGAGACTGATGCTGTGTCCCTTGTACATAGGGACACAGATCGGTCACCTCCCCCAGTCAGTCCTCTCCCCCCACAGTAAGAATCACCTAGCAGGGAATACATTTAACCCCTTGAACGCCCCCTAGTGTTAACCCCTTTCCTGCCAGTCACATTTATTCAGTAATCAGTGCATATTTATAGCACTGTTCGCTGTATAAATGTGAATGGTCCCAAAAATGTGTCAAAAGTGTCCGATGTGTCCACCATAATGTCGCAGTCACAATAAAAATCGCAGATCACCGCCATTACTAGTAAAAAAAAATTATAAAAAAAAAATCATAATCCTATTCCCTATTTTGTAGAGGCTATAACTTTTGCGCAAACCAATCACTATACGCTCATTGCGATTTTTTTTACCTAAAATATGTAGAAGAATACGTATCGGCCTAAACTGAGAAAAACAAAAAAAAATTTAAAAAAAATTGGGATATTTATTATAGCAAAAAGTAAAAAAGATTGTTTTTCTTTTTCAAAATTGTCGCTCTATTTTTGTTTATGGCGCAAAAAATAAAAACCGCAGAAATTATCAAATATGACCAAAAGAAAGCTATATTTGTGGGGGAAAAAAGGACGTCAATTTTGTTTGGGAGCCACGTCGCACGACCGCGCAATTGTCATTCAAAGCGTGTCAGTGCTGAAACCTGAAATTTCACCTGGGCAGAAAGGGGGTTATGTGCCCAGTTGACAAGTGGTTAATGATTGTTAACACAGTTTTTTAATGAGCTTTTATATGCATTTCTAATGTGTCACTGTCCGTTTCTGTGCCTTTGAATCAACAGCTTTAACAGTTAAGTGAAGAGAATAAAAGTCTATGTGCTGAAAGGGTAGATTTGGGGTGAGTGAAGATTTGTGCTAAGAAGGGAGATTTCAGCACTGGGGGAGATTTGAACTGGAAGGAGGGGGTAATTTTTGCCTTTTTGATTGGGGAAAATTTTGGCTTGCGGAGGGAATTTGTGCTAGGAGGGGTGAGTTTGCAGAATAGTGCTGGATTTATTTGGGGTGGGAGGTTATATTTTTTGCTAAGATGGGAAGGAGAGGGATAGTATTACTTGCAGGGAACTTTTGAGCTTCCCTGAGTCCTGCACTCTGTATATACCCCTGCATCCTCTGCATTATGTGCTCCTGATTCCTGCATTCTGTGCATTACATACTCCTTACCCCTGCACTCTGTGCATGACATGCCCCTGAACTTCGCACTCTGCGCATTACATGCCCCCAATCCCCAAACTGTGTGTATTACGCAATCCTGACTGCTGTACTCTGCACATTACACACCTTTGCCCCTGCAATTTGTGGTTTATGCACTCCTGACCCCACGCACAATGTGCACTACATGCTCCTGATCCTGACACAGTGGGGGTTATTTACGAAAGGCAAATCCACTTTGCACTACAAGTGCACTGCAAGTGCACTTGAAAGTGCACTGAGAGTGCACTTGGAAGTGCAGTCGCTGTAGATTCGAGGGGATATGCAAGGAAAAAAAAAAAAAAAACATTTTAGCTTGCACATGATTGTACTGTGCGTTATGCACTCCTGACACCTGCACTCCTGACCCCTGCACTCTGTCCATTACATACTCCTGACCGCTGCACACTGTGCTGTATGTACTCCTGATCCCTAAACTACCATATGTGCCTTACACAATCCTAACCTCTGTATTCTGAGTATTACAGGCTTCTGAACTATATACACTATATTGTACGGCAAGTAGTTATGGGTTTTATTTGACCATACCCCTTTAAGCTCAATTCCACTGTTACCACAATTTGGCCATTGTTCGCAGTGACCCTATGGGGTTGATTTACCAAAGGAAAATAAACTGTGCACTTTTAAAAGTGCAGTTGCACTCTGCAAGAGCAGTTGTTCCAGAGCTTAGTAAATTAGCAGAAGCTCTGCTGACTTCCATAATCCAATCACGTACTAGCAAAAAGGCTGTTTTTTTTTTTATTTTCCTTCCACTTGATGGGATAGTATTTGCAAAGTGAAGGTTTACCTCATTTACTAAGCTCTGGAGCAACTGTACTTGCAGAGTGCAACTGCACTTTGGAAAATGTACAGTCTATTTGCCTTTAGTAAATCAACCCATACGTGCGCCATATTTTTGCTCTCCTTTTGGTGGTCAAAGGTGACCCAAGTCTTTTACATTCCTAGCAACCCTGCCGGGTGGTTTCCTTTTAATTCAGTGTAAATTGAGCTGCAAAATCTCTCTCTCTGATGTCTCCCTCTCTCCCCCTCTCTCTCTCTCTTTCTCTCTCATGTAGTTTTAATTACCTGACTAATTTATTAACCGGGCAGAAATTAGTTAAAATGATAACCAGTGCCAAACAAGTTGTTGGAAAAAAATGTAATCGTTTGAAAGTGTGTGTGTTTTTTTATTTTTTTTGCAGTTTTCTTTAACAGCAATGTCACTGAAGCTAAAATAGAGTTCCATATTGTGCCCTGACAGATGTCATTACAAATGATAGAAAACATTTGAGATCTCATGCACATGTCACAATGTGTGAGAGTTTATGAAGGTTCTTTACTGACACTGTTCATAGAGCAGACAACAAAATCAATCTGATATCAGAAATGTGTGCACTTTACACTGATAGTATTATTTCCCATGATGTACTGGAGTCAGGATACAGAAAACATTTGCCAGACAATTTCCGTTAAGGATGACTTGTTTAATTTTAGTGGCAGAGGTGTAAGTGAACATAATTTTCGTACACAAGTAACTTGAACTATGGTACCCAGACATACATTACTTTATTTTTATGGTTTAGAATAGTGACAGGAGCAAGAAAAACATTTTCCCATGTGTCTTTCAATTCCACCAGAGTGTTAGGTAAGAGGGAAAACAGATGTATTATAAAGATAGTAAAGAAAACTGGCCAAATGCCTGAAGTACAAGCACTAGCATTTGTCTTGATATTACCCTGCTGTAATCCTCTATAAAAACACTCAGGCTACAGAGGGAGGGGACAATCGTATTCTACTGAAGTGCGCATGTGCGAAACAAACAGAGGGATGACCTTATTAGCGTGCCGCTGCGTCTTTATTGTCCAATCTTAAAGTTGTTTCTTTGATTTAACCCATTGTTCTTGACCAAGCTGGTTCTGCTGCAATGATATCAAGGACAGGGATGTGCTATCTGAATCTCAAGACTGGCTAGACAAAATTGCAAATCCATTGCTAGGTAAAATGTTACCCATATAGTTATTTTAATTGTATATTCAGCTGCTTATTTTGATTTAAGAGCCCCATTGTAACACTTTCTAAATAAAAATCAAGTTATTACCCAATACTAGTCTATAAAAGTATTATTACTTATATTGAATAGTTACATTTGTAAAACATACTTGGCATGAACCTTCACATGTTGACTAGGCTGTACAGAATGGCTTTGGAAAATCTATATTTTTAATTAAAACTACTGAAAAGATCACAGCTTTTTTTACCTAACCTGCTGAAAACTGAAACACATATGGCACCTTTAGCTATTTATACTTATTCAGATTTTTAACAATCAGGCTGGAAAGGCCATTTGTAATGATACCTACAGGACTTCTCCAGAGCCTCTCCCATCATCTGTCCAATTTTCTCCTACTTTATCTACTTTCAGACGATCCCTGAAAACTCATCTCTTCAGAGAAGCCTATCTGGCCCACACCTAACAATTGTACATTTATCTTCTCCATCAGCACATCCCCCACAGTTATTACCTCTTGTATCTCTTGACCTTTCCTCTTAGATTGTAAGCTCTACGGAGCAGGGTCCTCTGATTCCTACTGTATTAAAGTGTATTGTATTTGTACTGTTTACCCTCAAGTTGTAAAGCGCTGCGTAAACTGTTGGCGCTATATAAATCCTTTATAATAATAATAAATAATAATAAAAATAATAATCCTTTAAAGTGGATTTACAGTCATTTTTTTAAATAAATACATTAAATAAATGAATGCCTGTGTCCCCATTGCAAAGTTTTGAAATTACTTACAATATATGTTCACAGAGACATATTTAGTAGAATTTCTCATGTAAAGTCCCTTCAACAATAAACACTTTTTTTAGATAATAGAAGGGGTATGACCTAATTTATTTAATTTTGTGCTGTCTATCAGTTAAATAAATTCTTCATCCTTCCCATGTGGTAATTGGCACAAGTAACAAGAGGGATTTGGGGAGCAGCACAAAAAAGCAGAGAAATTCTAGACATGAGTATTACTACCAATACTAAAACAGTTACATTGTGACCTAAACATGGCCTAAACATGAACACTTCTGATTTCTCCACTAGGAGTGATTATACCCTGCATTTACATCTGTCATACACATTACGGTACAGCACATGTCAGCAGAGATCCCCTCTGATAAAATGGAAATCATACTGAATTTTCTGAGATTTCGAGGTACCATCAGTTCTGATCTTTTTATATAACTTTTTCTTCATATATGGTCTGACTGAAATGTTTAAATCATGATAACATTAGACTGCATGTATGTATGATACATATGAGGACACTGGCTGCTACCACAGGATGTGGATACACATGGCCAGTAGAATGTTTTTGCCACTGATTAGGATACGGTGGCAGTGTTGGGAGAATGTATGAACATTTGAATTGGTGTTTTTTTAAAGCAGATTTAAAGTTAAAGGGTAACTGCATGTTTGTGGGGGAAAAAGGGTGCAAATAAAAAAATAATAATATAGCATATACAATTGCAACACTGCCTTACAGGGTCTCAAAGCAGCTGCTGATATACACTGTGCTTTATTACTCAGTTGGTCAAAATACCATACGTATATTGTATCCTCAATCAAGTCTGTATACATGGTTTCTTGACTCCTGAAACACACTGGCCTAGTTGAATAGTCTTTCACCTAATTTTACAATGGAATGAATGTGTATTGGGACTATTAATTAGTGGTGTGGTACTTCAATCTAAGACCCATTTATTTACAATTCAAACCAAGGAAACTGTGTAAATCCTTTAGTATGTAGAAGTCACAAACGTGGAATCCATACAGCCTGTATAAACACCAGCATAATACTATTGGACAGTAATACCAATCCATTCCTCCAATATGATTCCAATGGGTAACTTTAAAGGCTAACTCCATCTTTAAGACCATGTTACAGATTACACCTATATTTAGGGTGCAAAGAGTGTTGGTTATGTGATTAGATGGTGCTCAGAGATCTTGAGGAATGAAGAATGTAGCTTTACTTGCATAGGAGAACAGTATATGTGTGAGAACAGCATTATGTGAGAGAACAGAAAGAAAAAACATCCTTCCTGTGCAGAATATACAAGTGTAGCGCCCTCACCTCTCCCCCTACCTGCCTTTTTGTGTGTTTTCGGCTCCTCGCAGGGAGGGGAGAGGCACACCGCACCACAGGCCCGTACCCTCCTGAGTAAGGAGGTTGATCGGTGTTAGTTTTCGGGCCTGCCTGCGGCTGGAGTTGAATCCTCCCGAGGATGATTCTCACCTCTACCTTAAGTCCTTATGTTTCCCCCAGTAATGTAACTGTCCACACCAACTGAAAGTCCAACTTCTATATTTATTTCACACGGATAATAAATATGCCTCTTTGACAGCAGACAGGTTGGAACAAGACACAGGACAGCTTAGGTGGGAAGAGGTCCAGGCACAAATTTGAATCAGGTTCTTTGATTGTTTAGGCTTCACAAACAGTTTTGGCGCACGATCTCTGCCACAGACCGTGAGGTTGGTCTCTGCCACAGACCGGGTAAATAAGAAGTCACTGCCACTGACCAGGTGAATAGAGTCACTGCCACTGACTGGGTGAACAGGGCACGGCCCTATTAGGCCACTGCCACTGACCTGTAAGCAAACTTCCTTCTAGAGAGTACTTGGCCCGTATAAAGGAGAAGACATCCCTCCGGAGAGTTACCAGAGGTCCTCACCATCACCACGACTCTGCGCTGGGTCTTCGGTACAGGTAACCTCCCTGGCCTCCTCGTCCCAGATCCAGGTCCCCTCGCAAGGCGGCACCCTGGGAGTCCTCGATCCCCGGTGGAACCCAGCCGAAGGTGCTGGGCTCCGGGCCTCCAAATTAGTACCTCACCCCAGACTGAAGGTGTCTGGGATGGAACAGGAACCAGGCCTCCGGGCCTAGGGCACCCAGAGATGACACACACACACACACACACCCAGGCCGAAGGTGCCTGGGCGCGGACCCCTCATGGAAGATGGCCGCCCCTTTTTATACACTCTCCCGACAGGCACAGCAGGTTCCCCGCCCCGCCGTACTGCTGCCGAGAGGGAAAAGAAAAGGCACAACCTTGTACTGTGGTTCCACCCGGACCCATGGCGACAGCGCCACCTGTAGGCCCCAGGGAACTATACACCAATACTAGCTCCCATGGCACAGAAATGGTCCATTAACCCTAAAAATAATGTGTCTGAGCCTAACTACCACTCAGACACTCCCCTAAATTGAACACCCACCTACACATTCCCCCCACTGGTCCCCAGTGTCTGGAGTAAACCTATGCCTCTCATGTCTGAGTCAGCATAAGCCCAATCCAGAGACTAACTAAAAAAAAAAAGGGGACAATTTAAAAACTGTCAGTTTTTTTATGAAATATTTACATTTCCCTCCCGCCATTAGCTAAGATCCACCCCATTCTCAGTAATCTTGCTTGGCTTCCGCCTGCAGGGGAAGAAAAAAACAAACATACACAACAAAACAACATTTTGTTAAAATGAGGAGATTCTCCCCTAGAGGAAAATCCCTTCCTTCTAAAGTAAAACTGTACCACATCATTAGCAAGGCAATAGTTGCACAACACCGCCACCTAGTGGTAGTGCCAACGTCAGAACACCCATCCCAAAATAAACTTTTCTTCTTTTTCTTGGGGTAACACTTCCTTCTCTTCTTTACTGTGGCCCTGAACTATCTTCTCCCCAAAGTCCTTCTATCTTTGTGGTAGGGGCGGAGAGGGGAGGAAAAGAACAACAGCTCACGCTTCTCTAAAGAGTAGAATACCCCTTCAACCAGGGCAAAAGTTCCTGGGCTCCAAAGAGTGCACTCAAACAAAAAACAAAGCAACACCAGAGTCTTGTCTCTCACAGGTAGTAGTGTGAATCTGGCAACACCAACGGCTTCCAATGCCTATCAAATGTGTCAATATGGTACTCAACCTCATCTTTGTCCTTCCTGCAAATGAGTACCTTGTCCGCATAAATGTGCCGACCCAACATCCAGGCAGCCTTACAGTCTTTGAATCTCTGGGTGGCTGCAGGTGAACATGAAAAGTATCTTCGGGCCTGGGGTACTTTAATATGTGTCCATATAAAGTCCTCGTACCACCGGTGTCTACAGGCCTCCACTTCAAATAAAAGTTCTTTAGGCAGGTACGGATACTCCCACCCATACTCGCTGGCAACTCTCTGGTTGAAAAGTCTCTGCAACCGGGACAATGGTGGCATGGTAGCACGGTCTCCCGTGCCAGGCAAGACGATAGCATCCAGATGCGGAGGCACTTTGACTACCTCTGGACCAGATACAGGGGTCGGCAGCGACACCCGTCTCATCTCGATAGCTGATGCAGGTGTCTCCTATGGCAATAGGGCGGACAAGGTGACAGATCCCTCCTCAGGCTCCGAGGCCACCACCCGGGGTGTACTTTCCCCAGTGGACATGGGTGGGTCCCTAGCACTACGGGACAAGGACAGGGGCTTCTTATCCCAGCCCTTCCATTCAAAAAGTTCATCTATGGAGGCGTCATCTCCCGCATCAGAGATGCCACATTCCTCCGCAGGCAGGTAACTCCTAATGGAGGACGAGTCATCGCCTCTGGTTAATTCACAGGCATGTGAATCTCCAACACTCGGGACCTTTGACAGAGTCTCTTCCCCCGGCTTACCTTGGCTTGTAGCTGAACCAGAACATCTGGGACTTTCCCTTCGGATGCATCCGTTCCGAGTAAGCGCTGGGGCGTAGCTCCACCACGGCTGCGGGAAGCTTTCATGAACCCGATCTTCCTCTTGGGCGGTGGGAGAAAGGACTCTGTGGTGACCGAAGCAGCATCCTCCGGTTCCTCATTCACTGACACAATGTCCTCTGTGACTTCCTCCGAAGTCTCGGCAGTGCGCCCAGGGGTGGCTGTGTAAGCTCTGATTCCTCCTTCCAGAGTGGTGGCGCCTGTAAGGCAATTGAGGTGGAAAGCCCGATGCTTTTCTGTAGGTTGCTCGACCTCAAACAGGAACTCCTTACAGTGCTCGCATCACCCGAATGGCTTCAGATGAACCACCAGTCGCGAGCAGCCGGGACAAATCACTCCGAGGGCCTCCACATCTTTGCAAACGTAGAGGGCAAATCGTCCCCGGGGCTTGAGCCGAATCCCCGTATCCATCAAGGGAGCAGCAAAGGAAGTCATCTTCATGGTAGTAGTAGCCGGAACCCATGAGGCTGAGACGCCATGTTATCCATTCGCTGCTCCATCGTGCACTGTCCTTTTTGCGCCAAAGTCCCCACGTGCACCTCCACACATGGCCGGACTCCTCCCATCTCCTGCATTGTTCGCGGGCTTTCTCTCTGTCACGCCCACAAACTACACAGTCAGGGTTCTCCTCGTGGCGCAGTTCTCAATATGGCCGACCTCCACGGAACTTCACTGGGGAATAAAGTTCAAACTCTGGGGGAATTTTCACACTTTCCAACCGCAGACACATCCCAGACTCGAGCCCCCACGTGTTGCGCCCTCACCTCTCCCCCTACCTGCCTTTTTGTGTGTATTCGGCTCCTCGCAGGGAGGGGAGAGGCACACCACACCACAAGCCCGTACCCTCCTGAGTAAGGAGGTTGAGCGGTGTTAGTTTTCGGGCCTGCCTGCGGCTGGAGTTGAATCCTCCCGAGGATAATTCTCACCTTTACCTTAGGTAGATGCAAGTCCTTATGTTTCCCCCAGTAATGTAACTGTCCACACCAACTGAAAGTCCAACTTCTATATTTATTTCACACGGATAATAAATATGCCTCTTTGACAGCAGACAGGTTGGAACAAGACACAGGACAGCTTAGGTGGGAAGAGGTCCAGGCACAAACTTGATTCAGGTTCTTTGACTGTTTAGGCTTCACAAACAGTTTTGGTGCACAATCTCTGCCATAGACCATGAGGTTGGTCTCTGCCACAGGCCGGGTGAATAAGAAGTCACTGCCACTGACTTGGAGAACAGGTCACTGCCACTGACCAGGTGAATAGAGTCACTGCCACTGAATGGGTGAACAGGGCACGGCCATATTAGGCCACTGCCACTGACCTGTAAGCGAACTTCCTTCTAGAGCAGGGGTCTCCAAACTTTCTAAACAAAGGGCCAGTTTACGGTCCTTCAGACTTTAGGGAGGGCCAGACGAGGGCCATTGGGAGTAGAAAATGTCCAGGTGTCCCTTGGGAGTAAATAATACCATATCTTTGGTGTCAGTGGGAGGATTAGTGCCCCATTGTTGGTGTCAATGGAAAGAATTGATGGTGTCAGTTGGAGAAGTAGTGCCCCATTGTTGTCAGCAACAAGAATTATGCCCTTGGAGCTGGATGGAATAGTGTCCCAAGGGCTGCATTAAGGCACACAAAGGGCCGCAGTTTGGAGACCCCTGTTCTGGAGAGTACTTGGCCCGTATAAAAGAGAAGACATCCCTCCGGAGAGTTACCAGAGGTCCTCACCATCACCACGACTCTGCGCTGGGTCTTCGGTACAGGTAACCTCCCTGGCCTCCTCGTCCCAGATCCGGGTCCCCTCGCAAGGCGGCACCCTGGGAGTCCTCGATCCCCGGCGGAACCCAGCCAAAGGTGCTAGGCTCTGGGCCTCCAAATTAGTACCTCACCCCAGACTGAAGGTGTCTGGGATGGAACAGGAACCAGGCCTCCGGGCCTAGGGCACCCGGAGATGACACACACACACACACCCAGGCCGAAGGTGCCTGGGCGCGGACCCCTCATGGAAGATGGCCGCCCCTTTTTATACCCTCTCCCGACAGGCACAGCAGGTTCCCCACCCCACCGTACTGCTGCCGAGAGGGGACAAGAAAAGGCACAACCTTGTACTGTGGTTCAACCTGGACCCATGGCGACAGCGCCACCTGTAGGCCCCAGGGAACTATACACCAATACTAGCTCCCATGGCACAGAAATGGTCCATTAACCCTTACAATAATGTGTCTGAGCCTAACTACCACTCAGACACTCCTCTAAATTGAACACCCCGCTACACAAGCATATACTGTATAAGCACACAGACGCTAGTATATCACTACAGCACCATCTATTGTTGTCGCACTTTCAACACCCCTTCTCAACAGCATGTGCTTTGCTATTTAACATTAAGGTTCCTCTGAAGAAGACTAGGACGTTCCTTAATCTCTTGACGCCGGCCGTACACATATATGCAGCCTCTCGGCACATGTGCAGTCCTGTTAAAACAGCTTAACTTGCTGAGAGTGTGCTACCAGCACAGTAGCCAGCAGGGATCAGTAGGCTTTCGATGCATACTTGTGATCTGGAGCTTTCCGATCTTGTGCCTGTTGTGACAGCCAATCACAGCGGTCACGTGATCCGAATGGTCTCCTTCAGTCTCTCAGCTTTTAGAACTCTTGAAATGTCGGGAGGCGGTCGGTGCAAAGGGGTTAACAATGGCTTAGTGAGTGCATCTGCAGTCATCTCTTCTGACGGGCAATATTGAATGTCAATAACACCTTGCTTTTGAGTGTCCCCAAGGAGATGATGCTTCCTGTTGATGTGCTTGGCCCTAAGATTGATTGTGTCAGCTTTATACATGCCTGCTTGTCTTTGAAAATGGGTATGGGTTTTTACATGTCTACGTCCATTATCAATTGCAGAATCCATATTGCTTCTTGACATGCATATGCTTGCTGCAATGTGCTCAGCTTCAGTTGAAGATAGTGTGACCATCACTTGCTTTCGGCTAGACAAACTCACAGTTCCTTCCCCGTATTGAAAGACATAACCACTTGTAGATTTGCAGTCTTTGAAGTCTCTGGCCCAATCAGCATCCACATGCCCAAATAGTTTTGGGTTTGACAATGCTGGTAGCCATAGCTTCATCTGAATTGTTCCCTTTAGGTACTGTATCATCCTTTTTAGTGTTTGTTACACTGACGGGGTGTTGAAACTTTTCAATAGAGTATGCCCACTGCTGCAGCTATGACTGGTCTTGTCATAGTGGCAACATATAGCAGGTTTCACAATGCTCTGTGGTACATTGTTGGGTAGCAATTTTTCTGCTTCATTGGTCTTTTGGAAGCCTGGTTCCATGGGTGACAAATTAGTATATATATTCATCTATCTTCTTGATTTCTGGAATAGAGACAGGGATGTGCTTTGCCTCTCTCTCGAGTACATCATTTGCTTTCTCATTCCACATCCTTGCAGATTGCTTAAGGCTGTACTGTAGGTGGTCTTTTAAAGTTTACACACAAGGTTGTATCATTGCCTAAAACTGGTTCCTCCATGTAGAGATCTTCCTTAATGTCTCCGTATAGGAAAGTGCTTTTTACATCTAGGTGCATCACTCGCAGGCCTTCCCGACTGCAATTCTAAGAAGCGTACTGATGTTGGAGTGTTTTACGACTGCAGTGAATGTTTCATTGTAATCTTATACAAATTACAAGGAGTATTCCTTGGCAGCTAATCTGGCCTTAAATTTGTAGATATTTCCTTCAGAATCAACTTCACTTTACAAATGCACTTGCTTTCTATAGTTTTGTGGTTAAAGTGGAGTTCCATGAGTATTCAGGTTTTGTCTACCTTAAGTGATTTTATTTCTTCTTCCACTGCCTTATTCCATTTATTGGCTTCACTATTTGGTCATTTTTTGAATGTCTTGAATGTTAGTTCTGGTATGGTATGTATCTTAGCAGCATATTATTGCTCGCAGGGTGGTATCCCCAGTGTTGCTTGAGTGGATCTTCTAATTTCAGGCTGTTCAGCAAGATCTAGTGGGGAACTTTATTTATTTATTAAGAGTTCCACTGCTTGCTCTGACTCCTGCATGGCCTCATTTTGGCCAGATTCTCTTGCTAGTTCAGTGGGCAGATTCACCTCACAGCTTTCAGGGATCATTGTTTATGATGATGAGCTCTCATCTAAATAAACACTGTTGCTTATTGTCATTGCTTATTGTCATTGTATTGACTTACAGTCAGTCTTTGGGTAGATGATTCTATACCACTTACTTTGTTGTAGCCCACCAAAATTCCCTCTCTGGTTGTGTTCTCCGACTTAGATCTCTTCTTGCTTGGGATATAAGCATATGCTTTACATCCAAACACTTTAATGTGCCCTATGCTAGGCTTTGATCCATGCCACATTTTAAACTATTTGCTTTTAATGGCTTTTGATGGTAATCTGTTCTGTAGGTATGTTGCAGTCATGATTGCTTCTCTCCAGTACTTGTTAGGTAGGTTGGCTTCTAACAGCATGCACCTGGCCATTTCTATAGGAGTATGATTTTTCCTTCTGTCTACACCGTTTTGTTAAGGAATGTATGGTGTGGCTGTCTGGTGCCCTATACCTTGATTCTTCAAGTATGTTTCCATTTCAATTGCCATTCCTAAAATTCAGCATGAAGCATGTAGTAAACACCCCTAATATCATTCTCATTATGTGCACCTAATGGATACGTTCAGGCTAATAACATACATGAGTGCAGTATTCTGATGTCTGATTGCTTACTCTGTTTTATTTTTTTTAAATGTTTTTGTTTTTTGTTTAATGTAAGTTCTTTCTTCCTGTTTAATTTTTCTGATACACTAGTGCTGTCACAATTCCCTTGGTACATGCTATTTGTTGGACAGTACTTCGCCTCTGTATTAGCTTGACAAGTGTAATTAGTATATGCATTTTTTTTCAATAAGCTAAGTTTAAACAAATTATATACCTCTCAATGAAAACAAGATATGTAATCTAGCCTGTTGGCCTTTCTAACTGAAACATATGCAATGAAGGTATTTTTTGTAATTATGAGTAGATTACAGGGGTTCAAAATCTTGTCCAGTCCCAACAAAATTACAACCACCATTTAATTCAGTGTACAGGTATCCAGGTTATCTATGTATTATGGCATTGTGTAAATTCCTATAAACTATGGTTATTTTTCTGGCTACCTCAGCTATAATGCTTAGAGGCTGGCTGATTTACTAAAGGACTGGACAATATTCACACAAAAAAGAGTGAAGATTCACTTCAATCATCAAATCATATGAAGAGTAAATTCCTGTTTATTTATTTCCTCTGCATTTGCAATCAGATAATTGAAATTAATCTTTTTTTTTTTTTTGTGAACATTCTCATTAGCAAATCAACCTCAGTATCGCTCACCTGTAGTTATAACATTTTTGAACACTACATCCCATTAGTGTGCTACAGTATCTATGGTTTGGCCTGGATGTAGTAAAGTTTAATTTAATACATGTGTATAACCAGAGAAACTTATGGCAAATGTCACTGTCTGGGATAAAATCCAATAATAATAAGATCTCCATTTTCAGCTAATTTTAGATGTGCAAATAAGTGGGATTTTTAAAAAAAATGACAACACTGCTTATGGTGAAAGTGAAATACAGAACTGAGAACTAGAATAAACTGCAGATATGATTATGCATGAAATGTCATTGCAATATAATTGTTCCAATTATAATTCCTAGTAGCTAGGCAGGGTGAGCTACTACAAACCAAATCACATATATTTCAATTGCACTACTTTAGGTTGCATGGTAAGAAGAGTACAGTAAAAGCTAGAAGCACATCACTGACTAAAGTAAAGAGTCAAGTCTCTTGCTAACTGTAGTCCTAATACAGAAATTATGTTGATATTCATCCAATTGTTTGGGCTTATTTTTGGCAAAGTAAAAGGAGATTGGCTGAATTTAAATTTTAGGCTCACTCTAAAACTGGCATAGAACAAAATTTTCAGCACATATGGTGAAAGATCTATCAAAGTATGGCAAGTTTAAAGACACCCAAATACTGAATTTTGTTATACTGTCATATTCTGTATACAGAAGATGAGCACCAACCAATGACTCAATGGGACATCAATCTAATGAGCTGAAAATAGAGATGAGAAAAGTCATACACAAGGACCAATATCTGCTTAAGATCTGATCAATTCATTGCAGATATTGGTGAATATTGGATGATCTAATGCATTTTAAATTATAAAAATATATATTTTTAATGCATCTTTTATTTCCATAAGAGTTTTATTAACAACTAACTAGTTTTATATGAGTAAAGGATCTAAAGCAGGTCAAGTATTAGCCAAGTCCCTCTTTTTGAGTACCAGATGTACATAGGAGCCATACGCTTTTTATAGCCTTCTCCTCTTATTATTATAGCCTGAAGCTGATGGGAATATAGAATATTATCAGCAAAATGGTACATCTGGTATTTGTCTTGTGTAGCTATGTGCATTCAAAATCTAGTTAGAAAGTCTGGCTTGTTCCCCTCCACGGCAAATCTGACAACAGCTTGGAAGGAGAGGGATTCATTGAACTTCAGCTTGTCTTGGCTCAGAGCACCTTTCCGAGAAAAGCTAAGCAAGAGGACTGCAGAGAGGAAAAGATGCTGACACACCCCTCTCTCCTTCTATATTCCTATTGTACTTTGCATGCTCATTATACTTTGTCATATTGGGTGCAGAACAATACAGTATATGAAATTGTTACATACAGTATCTCACAAAAGTGAATACACCCCTCACTAGTTTGTAAATACACTTTGCTACAATGTAAAGTAGCGAGTATACAGCTTGTATAAAAGTAGTGTAAATTTGCTTTCCCCTCAAAATACCTGAACACACAGCCTTAATGTCTAAACTGCTGGCAACAAAAGTGAGTACACCCCTAAGGGAAGATGTCCAAATTGGGCCCAAATTGTCAATATTTTGTGTGGCCACGATTATTTTCCAGCATTGCTTTAACCCTCTTGGGCATGGAGTTCACCAGAGCTTAACAGGTTGCCACTGGAGTCCTCTTCCACTCCTCCATGACGACATCATGGAGCTGGTGGATGTTAGAGACCTTGCGCTCCTCCACCTTCCCTTTGAGGATGCCCCACAGATGCTCAATAGGGTTTCGGTCTGGAGACATGCTTGGTCAGTCCATCACCTTTACCCTCAGTTTTCTTTAGCAAGGCAGTGGTCATCTTGGAGGTGTGTTTGGGGTTGTTATTATGTTGGAATACTGCCCTGTGGCCCTGTCTCTGAATGGAGGGGATCATGCTCGGCTTCAGTATGTCACAGTACATGTTGGCATTCATGGTTCCCTCAATGAACTGTAGCTCCTCTGTGCCGGTGTCCTGTTGAGAAATGCCCCCTATCGAAAAATGCCCGGGTGGAACTGCGCATGCGCCGCACACGCACAGTACGGAGCCCTAGAACAGCTGTGTTTACTATCAGCTTTTGTCTCGTGTTGCCGAGGCACGTTCATGTAGCTGAGGGGCGGATAGTTACATGAAGGGGGTGGATTATTAAATGATGGACAGTGCTGGGGGCGGAATTTTTATCGATGGCCAAACATAGCTGCAAAGGAAATCTTTATCTACTATTCTTTCTGGACGCTTGCGGGGCGTGTTTAGTCAATTGAAGGGCGGCTTTTTCTATTTTAGATATGTAGCACTACCCCCAGTTAAGAGAGCTGCTGGTTTTACAGTATTTCGGGCCTGTACCCTAGCTATCAACCCCAAGAAACTTGGCTCGAACCCTCCCTTGGCACAACTGGTCTGTACTGTAATTGTGAACCCACTGATGGTTGGTAACACAATAATACCACACAACAGTAAAATGGTACCTAAATTTGTTACCTGGTATAACCACTCGTCCAGCAGGATGACAGAGAACTTCACACAGTGTTCTGCTTAACCACTTCCCACCCGGTCAATAGGAGATTGACGTCCGGGAAGTGGTTGTGTTATCCTGACTGGACGTCTATTGACGTCCTGCAGGATAACAGCCGGGGGCGCGCATCGCGGCGATCGGTGGAGCGGTGTGTCAGTCTGACCCACCGCTACACTGATCTCGGTAAAGAGCCTCCGGCGGAGGCTTTTTGCCATGTGATCAGCCGTGTCCAATCACGGCTGATCACGATGTAAACAGGAAGAGCCGTTGATTGGCGGCTCTCCTGACAGGGGGGGTTTGCGCTGATTGTTTATCAGCACAGCCCCCCTCAGATGCCCACACTGGACCACCAGGATGCCACCCAGGACCACCAGGGAAGCACCTAACATGTGGATGGCCAGGAAAGTCCCCCATGGCCATCCACATGTATAATTAGATGCCTAACTTATGCCAATCAGTGCCCACAAATGGGCACTGACTGGCACCATCTTGGCACAACATTTTTTGTAATGCACAGCAATGCCACCCACCAGTGTCATCAGTGGCACCCACCAGTGTCCATAAGTGCCCAATCGTGCCCATCTGTGCCCACCTATCAGTTCCTTTCCGTGCCACCTATTAGTGCCACCCATAAGTACCCATCAGTGCCACCCATAAGTACCCATCAGTGCCGCCTATGAGAGCCCATCAGTGCCACCTATGAGTGCCCATCAGTGCCGCCTATGAGTGCCCATCAGTGCCACATACCTGTGCCACCTATCAGTGCCCATCAGTGCCGCCTATCAGTGCCCATCAGTGCCGCCTATCAGTGCTCATCATTAGTGCCCATCAGTGCCACCTCATCGGTGCCCATCAGTGCCCATCATTGAAGAAGAATACATACTTATTTACCCAAAAAATTAACAGAAACAAAGAAAAACAATTTTTTTTTTTTAAAATTGCTCTTTTTTTATTTGTTGTGCAAAAAATAAAAATCGCAGAGGCGATCAAATACCACCGACAGAAAGCTCTATTTGTGGGAACAAAATGATAAAAAATGTGTTTGGGTACAGTGTAGCATGACCACGCAATTGTCATTCAAATTGTGACAGCGCTGAAAGCTGAAAATTGGCTTGGGCAGGAAGGTGTATATGTGCCTGGTATTGAAGTGGTTAATCAAAGATCAAGTTTACTTAATAATAAAAAGGATAGCAGAGTTAAACAGTATTGCAGTTGACTAATGCAGGGCCCTGCAAGGTCAATAATATATCTAAGGCAATAGTAAAACACAGTGTTAATACACACTGCTACATGAGTAACAATCTTATGCTCGCGAGCTCCCCCTAATGGGCAATAATATACCCGTGTCCCATCACTAACAGTTCTAGTCAGGCCTGCCTAAATTCAGTGTACAGTTCCTTTAGTAGAAGAAGTCTTCGCTAGCAAACGTTGGTGTACATAACATTTGTAATCCAAAGAGTTAAGAAAGCAAATAAGCAAATAACTTGTTCAGGAATGTGAAAACTCTCCGGCGGTTTAAACGCCAAACTTTCAAACCACGCGGCCACCGTGAGATGCTCTATGTCCTGGCGTGTGGTGCACTTCTCTAATGATGGTGAGCCTTCAACAGTCACAGGCCTACACAAACAGTCAATGAATTCCGGGCAGGTGCCCTCTCACCAAAGTAGGCCTTGTCCCGATAACACGTCCCGCTGTCGGTGCCTCGATTACCGGCCTTTCTGCAACTCGCAGTCTCCGGTTCCTCTCACAGCCACACTGGGTGTCAGTGGGTGGATGACTCCGGTCTCTGGGAAGCGAGGGCTGAACACGCGGGAGAGGATCCCTCTTTAGGCTGAGTGATTCCACCGGATGGTTGTAGGCCTAGACGCTCTGGCAGCAGGCCTCACACAGACTTCTCTCTTGCTAGATGGTGAAGTCCAGAGAGAGCGAGTGTAGCTCCTCCCTTGCTTTAAGTAACCTCCCCCAGAAAGCTGTGCAGGGATGCAATGCACTTTGGGAGTACAGCTGCACTGTGGGTACCATAGTCTATTTAATACCCATCGCAATGGAGTTCCTTTCTCCCTGTACCATAAGTACCACAATGCATCCATATGGTTAAACAACTGTTGCTGCAATATCTTGAAGAGACTCCTGAGGGAGCTGGGATTATATCTCAAAACAACAATAGTCTTTAACACTGCGAAGTGACACACAGATAAATAATTATTTTGCACACTTGTTTGGCCATCGATAAAACTTCAGTCCCCCACACTGCCCATCATTTTAAAATCCGCCCCCTTCATGTAACTATCCGCCCCTCTCCTACATGAACGTGCCTCAGCAACGCGAGACAACAGCTGTTTGTCAACTTTCTTGTTTCATAGTTACATAGTTAGTTAGGTTGAAAAAAGAAACAAGTCCATCAAATTCCATCAAAAAAAATACAATCCCATATACACAAACCTACACCCACAGTTGATCCAGAGGAAGGAAAAAAAAACAGCAAAGCATGCTCCAATTTGTTACAGAAGGGGAAAAAATTCCTTCCTGATCCCCAAGAGAGGCAATAAAATTTTCCCTGGATCAACTTTACCTATAAATGTTAGTACCCAGTTATTTTGTGTACATTTAGGAAAGAATCCAGGCCTTATTTAAAGCAATCGACTGAGCTTGCCAGAACCACCTCTGGAGGGAGTCTATTCAACACTTTCACAGCTCTTACTGTAAAGAAACCTTTCCGTATTTGGAGATTCAATCTTTTTTCCTCTAGACATAAAAAATGCCCCTATTCCTCTGTGATGACCTTAAAGTGAATAACTCAACACCAAGTTCACCATATGGACCACTTATGTATTTGTACATGTTGATCATATCCCCCCTTAATCTCCTCTTCTCAAGAGGGAATAGATTCAGTTCCTCTTATCTTTCCTCATAGCTGAGGTCCTCCATGCCTCTTATCAGTTTTGTTGCCCTTCTCTTCAGTTCCCCAATATCATATTTGAGAACTGTTGCCCAAAACTGAACTGCATATTCCAGATAAGGTCTTACTAATAATTTGTACAGGGGCAAAATTATATCTCTCTCTCTCTGGAGTCCATATCTCTCTTAATACATAAAAGGACTTTGCTCGCTTTGGAAACCGCAGCTTGGCATTGCATGCTATTATTGAGCTTATGATCTACCAAAACCCCCAGATCCTTCTCCCCCATTAGGGATGAGCCTGAGGTTCGAGTTGAACATAAGTTCGACTCGAACATCGGGTGTTCATTTGTTCTAAAATGAACTGAACATATGGGACGTTCGCGGGAAATTCGAGCTCTGCGGAACGCCCCATAATGCACTGCAAGATTGCAGTGCATTCCTGTATGATGATTGCACCTGACCTTCATGCTTTGGCCAATCACAGCACACTCTGATGAGAGAGCAATAATTGGGAATGTTTGACCATTATTCCAGAAGTGCATTTGTGAGGTCAGGCACTAATGTGGATGAGAAGTCCTGGCTAACAGTCTCAGCTCTAATTCATCCCAAAGGTGTTCTATCGGGTTTTGGTCAGGACTCGCTCATTCATGTCTTTATGAACCTTGTTTGTGCACTGGTGCGCAGTCATGTTGGAACAGGAAGGGGCTATCCCCAAATTTTTCTCACAAAATTGGGAGCATGAAATTGTCTAAAATGTCTTGGTTTTCTGACACCTTAAGAGTTCCCTTTACTGGAACTAAGGGGCCAAGCCCAACCCCTGAAAAACAACCCCACACCATAATCCCTCCTCCTCCAAATGATTCAGACCAGTGCACAAAGCAAGGTTCATAAAGACATGGATGAGCGAGTTTGGGGTGGAAGAACTTGACTGGCCTGCACAGAGTCCTAACCTCAATCCGAGAGAACACCTTTAGGATGAATTAGAGTATATACTGCGAGCCAGACCTTCCCATCCAACATCAGTGCCTGACTTAACAAATGCGCTTCTGGAAGAATAGTCAAACATTACCATAGACATACTCCTAAACCTTGTGGAGTAGTAGTTGAAGCTGTTATAGCTGCAAAAGGTGGGCCAACTCAATATTGAACCCTAGGGACTAAGACTGGGATGCCATTAAAGTTCATGTGCGTGTAAAGCAGGCATCCCAATACTTTTAGTAATATAGTGTACATGTACAAAAAGCAAAGTAAGGAAGGTGCTAAATTAAAAAATCAAACTAAAAGTGAAAAATAAAACTGGGAATGATCTCAGTTTTATACAAAACAAATTAAGATGGGCTTTAGTAGTAGACATAAAAAGTAAAAACAGAACCGGAGGCTGTTTTATATATCATGTATCCTTATTAGTTTGATGATGTTTTGTTAGATCTACACCAAGCATGTCATTTATTATATGAATGGGTCTGAGCATGAAAATACTGGGTTAAATGTGCAAATAGATGCATGTGTGCTAATTACACCAAATGTGGTTTCTTCCAGCTGTATAGATCAGCCCTACTGTGTTATACACAGTATGTTGATTATGCACTTGTACTAATATTCTAAACCTATTACACTGTGAGTATTAGGAAAACACTTGCCTCTCTTATGGAGCAAGTGCAATATGTTGCCTAATGTTCTATTTTGTCATAGTTGGGAGTTTGGTTCTGACAATCTATATGAGAAATCTGACATTACTCCAGGTAGGCCTGTGAAATATGACCACAGTCACAAATTGACACTCTTGGAACGCCGGGATAGGCGGAGATGACATAGTGACAGAATAACCTTTTGAAAGGTTTACAGCATGTGGAGTGATGCGTGCTGGGATTAAGTCCTTCTATACCACACAGGTCAACAGTGCCAGAGTCACATGACCTCCTCAAACAGAACTGAGAGAAGCAAAAAAAAATGTTTTATTCCTGCCTAAAAAAATAATGGAATGTCTAGTCTGTACCAATGTTTAAACAGACAGGTGATGTTAATCTGCTGAAATTACAGTCTCTTATTAATAATACATGTTTTAATGAAAAGAATTGTAAAACATATCCTTCTCCTGAACCCTACAAGCTGCTGGTAGAGTGAGTAATGAGGAGAAGATGGACCAGCTTCTAAATTTGCATTTCATGGCCTAGTTTCATCAAAGGTTGATTCATTTTTAACTCGTACCTATGTGTCATAAAAAACAGAATATTTTATTGCTGGCCTTATTGCTCACATAATCCACATAGCTAAGAACGCATTGTGGCAAATCTATAGGGAATATATAACATATTTTACTTGACTTTCCGTGACTAGAAAAAAGCAATTTTTACATGCACTAGCAAATATGTGCCAATTCTGGATAGGAAAGGCGAGAAGGAGCGCAGAAACAAACAACTACCGTATATACTCGAGTATAAGCTGAGATTTTCAGCCCTTTTTTTTGGGCTGAAAATGCCCCCCTCGGCTTATACTCGAGTCAGTGTACCTGAAAATACTGAGAGGCTGCGGGCGTCCATCGTTTAAAACTCACGGTCTCCTCCTGGTCCCTTCCGTGATAGGCGAAACTGTGTCTGCTGAGAAACGCCTATTAAGAACGTTCTCTCATCCTCACCCATCCCAGCAGACACTGTGTTCAGTGTTCCGCCAATCAAGGACACCTTTTCATCCTCGGACAATTTCCTCTCAATTGCCTCTCAATTTCAGGTACACTGAGGATGGGCACATTGAGGATGGGCACAGTGAGGATGGGCACAGTAAGGATGGGCACAGTTTGGTGTCAATGAGCACAGTGAGGTTGGGAATAGTGACAATTGGCACAGTGAGATTGCAATGGGCACAGTGAGGCGTGCAAATGGGCATTATTGACCCTCTTTTCTGCTTACAGTAGCTGCTGCATTCTCACCCTCGGCTTATACTCGAGTCAATACGTTTTCCCATTTTTTTGTGGTAAGATTAGGTACCTCAGCTTATACTCGGGTCGGCTTATACTAGAGTATATACGGTAACCATAAATAGTGAAGGAGAGCAGAAAAAGCCAGCTACCTGTAAGCATAGACAGTCATAGAGAGCATGGACATGGGATCTGAGAGTAAAATAAAAAGGAGATCAGAGACATGAGGTCTGAAAGTAAACAATGATGGAGACAGAACTTTGGGTTTTAAGAGTAACAATGATGGAACAGAGACAAGGGATATGGGAGTTCCCTCATAAAGAGATCAGAAACAGGAAAACTAGACAAAAAAGAGCAGAGACACAGTATGGAAGAGTAAATAGTAAAAGATAACAGAGACATGGGATGTATGAGTAGACAGTGCAGGACAGCAAAGACATGGGATGTGATAGTGAACTGTGAAAATGCACGTAGGGAAACCCCTCAACAACTTTTTTTCTGATATAGACCAAGACAAAAACCTTAAAGTTGAATTTGAGGAATTCAGCCACTTTGATAAATATGCAGGCACACTATGAGTTAAGTCCAACGAGGAGCTTTCCAGTGACTGATCTTGTGAATGCTTTTCACCCAGATTGCTGGCATCTTCTTGCATTCACCTTATGAGGGCCAAACATTACCATATACAAGATTGCCCCAGGGTTATGTGAGTAGCCCATCTGAGTATAATACAGTACTGCTTTTAACCACTTCAGCCCCGGAAGGATTTACCTCCTTAATGACCAGGCCATTTTTTGCGATACGGCACTGCGCCACTTTAACTGACAATTGCGCGGCCGTGCGACATTGTACTTAAACTAAATTTATGTCCGTTTTTTCCCACAAATAGAGCTTTCTTTTGGTGGCATTTGATCAATTTTGAAAAAAAAAATATATAATTTTTTACTTTCTGCTATTATACACGTCCAAAAATATTTAAAAAAAACAAATACCGGTATCTTCATAAAGTTAGGCCAATATGTATTTTGCTATGTATTTTTGGTAAAAAAAATCCTAATAAGCGTATATTGATTGCTTTGCGCAAAAGTTATAGCTTCTACAAAATAGGGGATAGATTTAGGGACTTTTCTTTTTTTTTATTGTTTTTACTGGTAATGGCGGCGATCTGCGATTTTTAGCGGGACTGCGACATTGTGGCAGACAAATCTGACCCTAAGTGACACTTTTTGCGGACCAGTGACACCAATACAGTGATCAGTGCTAATAAAATGCACTGATCAAGGTATACTGTAAATGAGACTGGCAGGAAAGGGGTTAACACTAGGGGGCGATCAAGGGGTTAACCGTGTTCCCTGGGTGTGTTCAAACTGCGTGGGGGATGGGCTCACTGGGACAACACAGAGATCGCTATTCCTGATTACTAGGAACAGCCAATCTCAGAGTTGTCCCATGTCAGAATGGGGATCCGCCTTGTTTACATAGGCAGATCCCCGTTCTACCTCTGTACCGTGATCGCTGGACCCGCACACGCACTCCCTTGGCATGCAGCGCGCACAGCCTGTGGCGTGAGCGCGCCTACATTATCTCATGCACGGACCGACGTACAGGTCCATCGGTTTGTGCAGCCGAGCTACCTTGCCGCAGTATATCTGTGGAAGACAGTCAGCACGTGGTTAAGCAAGTATTGGACTGTGAGTGTCCTTCGCACCCAAACACAGTTTTGTGTCAGCACATAGACAATTTACTTGTTTGTTCTGACACAGAGGACATATGTAACAGCAAAACAGTGAGCCTTCTCATGTTTCTCTAAATCAGTAACTGCAAACTTAGCAAAGATAATCTACAATACTGCCAAGAGAAAGTGATCTTCCAGAGTCACTGAATTGCACATGGAATCCATCACCCATACCTATCAACTTTTTGAGATGGGAATGAGGGACACCAGTCAGCAAATGTATGCAGGCATAGGAAACACCCCTTGCCACGCCCCCTTAAAGGAAAATTGTACAAAAAAACAAGATTGGTTAAACCCACAGGTGCTTTTTTATACCACTACTATTCCTTTATATTGGCTTTTAAAATTTACAAATGCAGCAATTTAGAAATCAGATGATAAGTTTTGCGCTGGAAAACACTTTTCGATAGATAAATAGTGCATTTTATATACAGCTATATAGATCAGACCAAAATGAGGGACAAATGAGGAGCAATGAGAGATTGAAATAAAATTGCCAAAATTTGAAAAGCCAAGAAATGTACATGCCTTCCTGGGGTTAGTGGGATATTGTAGGCACTGGATTCCAAATGCATCAGAACGTATGGCTCCTCTTAATGAGGCTACCATTACAAACCCTTTCAAACTCGCATGGGACAACGAATTGCTTATTAAAATAAGCTCATTAAAATTGTATCAGAAGCACTTCTCATTGTTTTGTCATGAAGTCAATGGTTTTTCTGCAGGTGTACTGACCTCAGCTACACAGAGACAGACAGAGAGAGGCCTGTGATAAAGGGATTTTTATAACAGCTTACCTGTAAAATCCTTTTCTTGGAGTACATCACGGGACACAGAGCGACTTAGTCATTACTAATGGGTTATATAGTTTACCTTCAGGTGTTGGCACTGGCCAATTCCAAACCGGAAGTACCCTCCCCTATATAAGCCCCTCCCACCCGGGAGCACCTCAGTTTTGTAGCCAAGCAATAAGTGTCCCAAAAAGAGGGGTGGGAGCTCTGTGTCCCGTGATGTACTCCAAGAAAAGGATTTTACAGGTAAGCTGTTATAAAAATCCCTTTTTCTTTTTCGTACATCACGGGACACAGAGCGACTTAGTCATTACTAATGGGACGTCCCAAAGCAATGCCAAATGAGGGGGGGGGTACATAAGCTGGGCGCCATCAGGCATGAGGATCTTTTGCGGCCTGCAACACACTGCGCCCAAAGGCGACATCCTCCTGACTTCTAACGTCTACCTGATAGAATCTAGTAAACGTGTGTACCGAAGACCATGTTGCGGCCTTACATACTTGAGCCAGGGAGGCCTGGTGATGCACTGCCCATGAAGTTCCAACCGCTCTTGTGGAGTGCGCCCTAACTTTGAACGGAGGCGGTCTCTTTCTCAAGCCATAGGCTTGTATTATGACCTGTCGAATCCACTTGGCTAAAGTAGATTTTGATGCTGCCTGACCCCTTCTGGGGCCTTCCGGCAGAACAAACAAAGAATCCGTTCTGCGAATCTGAGCAGTGGCTTTTAGATAAGCTTTAACTGCTCTTACCACATCCAAAGAATGTAATAACTTTTCCTCTACTGAGCTAGGTTTGGGGAAAAAGGAAGGAAGAACCACATCTTGGTTCAAATGAAACCTCGATACCACCTTAGGAAGAAAGACTGGATGAGGACGTAATACTACTCTGTCCTTATGGATAACCAGATATGGCTCCTTACAGGACATAGCTGCTAATTCCGACACTCTTTTAGCCGAACAAATGGCTACTAAGAAAACCAATTTCCTGGTGAGAAGAACCAAGGAAATGTGTTGTAATGGTTCAAACGGTTGTTTCTGTAGAACCGACAGAACCAGGTTTAAGTCCCAAGGACATATGGGAATACTAACCGGAGGGCTAATACGCATCACTCCTTGTATAAAGGCTTTGACTAGTGAATGCGAAGCCAAGGGCCTTTGAAAAAATATTGACAAGGCCGAAATCTGACCCTTGATAGTACTCAAGGCCAGCTTCCTATCTACAGCCCACTGTAGGAAGTCCAGAATCCTCCCTATCATGTACTTACGTGGATGCCATTTCTTGGTCTCACACCACGTAATGTACGCTTTCCAGATCCTATAATAGATCTGCCTGGATACCGGTTTCCTGGCATTGATCATGGTAGATACCACAGCATTAGAGAGCCCTCTCTTTTTTAGAATGTGGGCTTCAATAGCCAGGCCGTCAAACCTAGGGCTGGTAAGGAAGGGTGGTATATCGGTCCTTGCGACAGCAGGTCCGGACGAAGTGGGAGGGTCCACGGACTCCTCACTGACATTTTTACAATCTCCGCGTACCATGCCCTTCGGGGCCACGCTGGAGCCACCAGAATCACTGGTTTCTTTTCTACCCTGATTCTGCGGAGTAATCGCGGTAACAATTGTGGCGGTGGGAATGCATATATCAGCTTGAACCGATCCCAAGGGAACACTAGGGCATCCGAGCCGCAAGCTAGGGGATCCCTTGTGCGAGACACAAACCTGTCCACCTTTGCGTTGAATCTGGATGCTAGCAGATCTACATCCGGTGTTCCCCACCGCTGGCATATTGCCTGGAAAACCTCGGGGTGAAGAGACCATTCCCCCGGGCATAATTGTTGGCGACTTAGAAAGTCCGCTCTCCAATTTTCCACTCCTGGGATGAAAACCGCGGATATGGCTGGGACATATCTTTCTGCCCACTCCAGGATGCAATTTGCTTCCTTCTGGGCTGCACGACTTTTGGTGCCACCCTGATGATTGATATATGCCACTGCCGTGGCATTGTCTGATTGAATTCTGACAGGGGACCCCTGGAGTTTGGATGTCCATGCTACTAGGGCATACCGGGCTGCTCGTATCTCTAAGAGATTGATGGGCAGGGCCTTTTCTGCTTCTGACCACCTGCCCTGGAGAGACCATTGCTCCAGCACTGCCCCCCAGCCGATGAGGCTGGCATCTGTAGTGACCACCTTCCAAGAAACCGGACTGAAGGGTTTCCCTCTTTCCAGATTCTGGGGCACCAACCACCAATGGAGGCTCTTGCGAACGGAAGGGGACAGGGACATTGGTAAGTCTAAAGCCTGAACTTTTTTGTTCCAGGCTGACAGTATGGCCCTTTGCAAATTCCTTGAATGGAATTGACCGTAGGGTACCGCTTCGAATGAAGCCACCATCTTTCCCAGCAGCCTCATGCAGAGACGTATGGATGGTTTTCTTTTTGTACCCACTAAGTGGGTCAAATTTCTTAAAGACGACACCTTCTCTGGAGGTAAGAAAATCTTTCTCTGATTTGAATCCAGCCTTAGCCCTAAGTATTCCAGACTTTTGACTGGTCTTAGAGCTGACTTGTCCCGGTTGATAATCCAACCGTGATATTCCAGATACTCGATTGTCTTGTGAATAGCTACTTCCAGCTTTTCCACTGAGTGGTCTATTAGTAGCAGGTCGTCTAGATATGCCATTATCGTTACACCCTGTGTTCTTAGATTGGCCAATAATGGGGCCAGAATTTTTGTGAACACTCGTGGTGCTGTGGCCAGACCGAAAGGTAAGGCTCTGAACTGAAAATGGCGCCCTTCTACTGCAAAGCGTAGAAATTTCTGATGGGCCGGAAAGATGGGAATATGCAGATAAGCATCCCTTATGTCGATCGAGGCTAGCCATTCCTGCCCTTGTAGGGCGGTGGCCACTGATCGGATCGACTCCATCCGAAAAGTCCTGATATTTAGGAACTTGTTTAGCCCTTTTAGATTTAATATGGGCCTCACGTCCCCATTTGGTTTGGGGACTGTGAAAAGGTTCGAGTAAAACCCGAATCCGCTTTCTTCCAGGGGAACCTTCATGATTACCCCTTGGAGCAATAGTTGTTCTAGTGCCAGAAGGAGGGATCCTCTCTTTTGGGGATCTCTTGGCACGTTTGACCTCATAAATTGGGCAGGAGGAGTGCCTTTTAACTCCAGCTTGTATCCCAGACTTACTGCGGAGAGCACCCATCTGTCTCTGATGGTGTCCCGCCAGGTCTCTGTGAACAACTGAAGTCTTCCCCCCACCCGATTGAGCGGGGGCAATACTTCATGCCTTAGGGGGAGGTTTTGTACCTCTTTTGATCCAGGGCTTCTTGTTACCCTGTGATTGTCCCTGATTTCTGCCCCCTGAATTTGACCGCGGAGGCCGTCGGAACTGCTTCACAGCCGATGTGCCCGGGACTGGAGAGGTAGGCCTCTTAAAAGAAGGACTTCTACCCTTGTTCTTAACCGGTAAGAGTGAACTTTTACCGGCAGAAATTTTCTGGATATATTTGTCCAGATCTTCTCCAAATAAGCGTTCTCCATGAAATGGGAAGCTAACCAGCAGTTTTTTACAGGGAGCTTCAGCAGACCAGTTTTTGAGCCACAGAAGCCTACGCATATGTACTATAGACAGCGTAAAGCGGGAGGCCTGTTGGATTGTATCCTTTATGGCGTCCACCGCAAAACACAAGGCTCTAGGCAGGTCAGCTAGGGCATGAGCCTGCTGATCTGGTAAGTCCCTTAAGACTTGTTTCAACTGATCTTTCACTGCTTGGCAGACTCCAATCGCTGCTACCGCAGGTTGTGTCACCATACTTGCTGTAGAGAAAGCAGATTTTAGTAAAGACTCCAATTTTTTATCTATTGGGTCTTTGAACATTGGAACATTATCTACTGGACATGTCAGTGATTTGTTAACAGAAGAGATGGCTGCGTCCACTATAGGGACCCTCCATTTTCTTATGAACTTATCCTCCATGGGATAGATCACCGGAAATCTCTTGGGGGGAGCAAATATTTTATCAGGATGCTCCCAATCCTGGTAAATAAGCCCTTCTAATAAAGGGTGGATTGGGAAGGAACAGACCGCCTGGGGAGCTTTTAGCGACCCCAGCGAGGAAACCGTAGTGGATGGTGGTTCCGCCAGAGGCATTTTAAATGCTGATCGGACCATGTTAGTCAGAGACTGAACCCATAATCTTTCAGCCTGAGAAGCTGAGAAAGGTTCTTCCACTGTTGATTCCTCTATAAGTGAATCAACCTCATCCTGATCCCCTTCAGGTAGGTCGATCTCTGTGTGGGGCTGTTCCTCCACTAACAGGCACTCTGAAGGAGGAGACGGAGATCGGACGCGCTTTCCCTGAGATAGGGAAGCAGCGATCAATGCTGTTAATCTCTCTTCTAATCCTCCCAGAGTTG
This sequence comes from Rana muscosa, assembly GCA_029206835.1. Lineage (NCBI taxonomy): Eukaryota > Metazoa > Chordata > Amphibia > Anura > Ranidae > Rana > Rana muscosa. The sequence goes on from CM055122.1 coordinate 699,470,644, forward strand.
AGGATAAAACCTCCTCTGTTATATATACAGGAGCAGGTGGACTGGGGACAGCCGCAGCACCAGGCATTCCTGCGGAGTTTCTACGGCTACTGACCTCTGCATTCTCAGGGGAGATTGGTGCAGTGCAAGCATGCCCAATATCCTCAGAGCCCGATGGAGACCCCTTTGGCTTCCTGGAAGATTTATTTCCGGAGCGTCTGGACGACATATCCTTTAAGCACAAAGCTGAGGTATTCCCGTCGTCATACACCAATTTTTGCTGGTAATAGTCTAACACAGGTGCTGCTATATACCAGCTGGTGTCCACTAAAGTGCCTTTCTATGGGGATGCCTGCATCAACCGCCTCTGTGTGCCACTGTTTGTTGCTAGCTCTGTTTGCATGCAGCTGACACTTGTACTGTGTCTTTTAACCATGCTGGGACGCCCGCACATGCGCAGAAGCGCCGCGGCGCGCATCGAGCGTCATCCACCCGCCCCGCCCCTTTTTTTTCATAGGAGGCGCGTGCACGCGCCCGCGCGCGCGCCCGTGCGCCAACGGCGCCCTTTTCGAAAACCAACAGAGGACTAGGAGCCAGGGCCCTTTTTGCCGGAGGGCCTGTGCGGTGGATGAACGCAGCAACAGGGCAGAGGAAGTGGATTCCCACAGAGAAACTTACCAGCTGCCTGGACCTTTTGAGTTGAGAAAACCAAAGATCCACATTACAAGAAAAATGGACTACAGCGGCCTCTAGTGGTTTAACACAGGTACCGCGGTCCCTGTTTTTTTTTTTTTTTTTTCTTGACTACTATTAAAATTTTACATTTTCAGTAGTTATAGGCAAACACAGATATTTAGCGGGAATACCGTTAGGTAACAGACAGAAAGACAAATTAGGCTTGGGGGTCCCCCAATAGAACCAAGTTCCTGGGGGCCCCCACTTACCTGATCCCCGCCGCAGGACTTTGTTTGGTCCACAAAAGTCCAAACTTCACCTATCACGGCAGGCATTGTAATTAAACCTTCAGGGACCGGGTTCCCAAGGATTCCACTCCCCTGGACCTGTATAGCACCCTGCACAGACAGCGTCTTGGTCGTGGGTATGACCAGAGCTCTGGATCCCAGGGTCCAGCCCTCCTAAGAGAAGCATTACAGGCAAAACCTTGCTCTTCTGCTGCAAGGCCCGGGTACCGACCGTTTAGCTATGAAGCTTTTTTGGTGGGATCCGGAACAGCTTACTAAGGCCCAAAAGAACCTGTACGCAAGCCCAGTGAAAACACATGTTACTCTTTGGCCAACACCTTAGACACTGGCAAAAAACTGAGGTGCTCCCGGGTGGGAGGGGCTTATATAGGGGAGGGTACTTCCGGTTTGGAATTGGCCAGTGCCAACACCTGAAGGTAAACTATATAACCCATTAGTAATGACTAAGTCGCTCTGTGTCCCGTGATGTACGAAAAAGAAATATGCATCAGCCTCATTAGACCCTGTGATCAAAGGCTCCCCCAGTTCTATGCGGGGCCAAAGCAGTCTGTACTAGACTTGTGCACGATGGAAAAATTTGTTTAGTTTCGGTTCGTTTCTTGTGCACAACGGAAAAATTTGTTTAGTTTCGGTTCGTTTCTTTTCTTTTCGGTCCTGTTGATTCGTAATCATTCGTAATTTTGCTAGATGGGATTTTTCGCGTTTGGACTAATTCGTAATTTCGCAAGCGACATTTTTAGTTGAATCGGAATGATTCGTATTAGGGCTCTTTCACACGGGACGGATCAGTAATGATCCGCCCCGTGAACCTCCGCTTGCTCAGCGGGGATCGCTCCGTTGATCCCTGCTGAGCCGGCGGATGACTGGGCGGTCTCCGCACACTGTGCAGGGACCGCCCTGTCAGAGCGCCGCTCTCCCCTATGGGGGATCGGATGACAACGGACCGTAAAGTCCGTTGTCATCCGAATCCGATCCGCAGACGGATGGAAAAATAGGGTTTTCCTCCGTCACACTTTGGCGGATCGGAGCGGGTCGGATGTCAGCGGACATGTCACCGCTGACATCCGTGCCTCCATAAGGGTACATGGAGCATCCATTCAGGTCCACCTAAAAAACTGACAGGCGGACCTGAACGGACCGTCCGTGTCAAAGAGCCCTTAATGTAATTGTAGCGGGGTGTTTTCCTTTAACGCAGAAAGACTACATTACCCAGAACCCCATTCGGCAATGTTCCGCCGCAGAGACTCATGGGAGGGGTTATAAAAGGAGGAGGCGAGGCTGGGCTCGGCCTCTTTGGGACACGAGACTTCAGAGACTGATCCTCCTGTGCGGATGTGTCGGAGTGCAAGGCCTGAAGCCTGAGACCTTGCACAGCACCAAAGAGCCTTCCACCCCTCTGCGAGCCTGGGTGGCATCTGACTTCGCTCGACTACAGCCTTGTTGGATCGGGGACCTGATCGCTGAAGAGACGGAGTGTTTGTGTGACACAGTTGGTGGAAGTTCCCGGACTGGAACCGTAGTCCGGGCGGGTGAGAGGGCATATGCCCAACTGATATACTGTTACTGCATATAGGCCTATAGACTGCCGTGGTCTACGAGTGATTCTTGGTATTCTTATTGAAGGCCCTTGTCGGAGCTGAACCTACTGTTTGTATAGCCGAGTTTCTACCCCATCTTTACCTACCCCATTGGATTACAAAGTTTGTACTCTGTTAATGTGCACCACCGTTAAAGATCTGCCGGTGAAGAAAAAGGACTAAGTTGTAGGTATCAGAACCAGGCCTGGTGGGGTTTCTAAGGTGTTTTGGTTACTGCGCCACAGGGCACTTAGCTAACGGTCGCCCGTGTGGCGCACTTGTTATGTGTTAACCCTATAGTGTGTTAGTGTGGCTGGGCTCTGCATTACTAATGATTGTTCTGTAAACTGTTATTGATGTTACCCTTTGTCTTACCAATAGCTTAAGTAAAATCTTGCATTTATTTCAATTTAGTATTGTCTCAATGCTCAGTTATTCATACAGTATAAGATATACAATTTACTGTCAGTACTAGCTGTGCCAGAAGGGGGTAGAGCATATTGCCGGGGGTTGGCGGAGCTGTCTTCAGGGCCCAAACTAAATCTGCGGCCTTCTTAGTTGGAGGTATCGCTACACGTGGGGGTTCTCGTCCGGGATCCTGATGCAGCAAGTGAATGCCAGAGGTGCCGGCATGGACCCCATGGATCCACGAGCGGTAGAAGAGTGGTGCAAAGCCTCTAACGCAGAGCCAAACCAGTCGATAGTCATTAGCCTCCCTGGGGAGGAATGGTCGACTGAAACGGTAGAGGAGTTGATGAAGTCAGTGTCCCCAAATCACACACCGTGGGTGACGGAGATAAAGTCAGACCCAGACATCTCATATCAGTATGCATTAGTGGAGTACTGGAACGGGATGCCAGAGGCCTGTAAGCGCAAGTGTGTGCGGACGCCAGACAACAGAACCTATAGGTTGGCGCACGCAGTAACTAAAAGAAAGTAACCATCACCAACGGGATCACCGCAGGCTGCGGCCCGTACCCCACCGGAAAAAGGGGACAGGGCGACGCCCCCGGTGGCGCCTGCACCTGCCACTGCTATATCACCAGAACTGATAGGTGCGATAGGGGATCTGCTAACCAAGTATCAGAAGGCAAACACGGTGCATGTAGAGACTAGCTACCGGAGACTAAAGACATTCTCAGGGAAGCTCCCTGTCCCCGTAGGGGAAGAAGATTTTGACACCTGGGTGGAGCAGGCATTGCAGGCAGTAGAGGCATGGGAGGTGCCTGAAGCACAGAAGAGGCAACGAGTGATGGAAAGCCTTAAAGGCGCAGCAGCAGAAGCAGTGAAAAGTTTTCGGTTTGGGAATGCAGATTGCACGGCTCAAGACTGTCTAGCCATGCTGCAAGAAGAGTTTGGTCAATTGGAAAAGGTGACTGAGATGGTCTACCAGTTTGAACATACTTTCCAACAACCGGAGGAGAAACTTTCCGAGTATGTTAGAAGACTGAACAGGTTGTTGTGCAAGATTGTGTTGAAGAAGGGGATGAGGCCCCAAGATACAGATGCGGCAAGAATTAAGCAAGTCTTAAAGGGAGCGCTGCGCTCGGATCCAGTCTGGTTGCACCTGAAAACCTCAGGAGGAGGAACGTTGCTGACTTATGCTGACTTGATAAAAATCATCAGAGATGAGGAGGCACTGCAACAGGACCAGCAGATGATTAGGACAAATGTTGTACCCGCACAGGTGCTAGTCGATCCAGTAATGACCCCTGAAAGAGATTCGGAGATAGACACCCTGAAAGCTCAAATGTCCAAGGTGTTAGAGATGTTGACCTCTCTGATGGAAAAGGACACAGAGGGTCCCAGGAGAGAAGTGCCAAGGAAGGAATTATTCCCAGTTACCTCAGCACCCGCATCTCTACAAGAATGGGGAGATATAGTCTGCTTTAACTGTGGAGGAATTGGACATATTGCGGCTACATGCTCCAGTCCCAAGAAGAAGAAAATAGACAACCGCAAGCCGGAGGGAAACTCCAGAGGGCCCCGGTGAAGGAGTCAACCGGGTGCCCATTACCTTCAGTGAGCTCCAAACTGAAAGCAAAGCAGAATATAACAGGAGATAAAACGCCTCGGGGGAAACACAACATTCCTCAACAGAGATACACACCAGAGAAAGGGGGCAAGACCCCTCAGAAGAGGCACAGCACTCCCCAGAGGGGGTGCACACCTAAGAAAAATAATAGTATCCTTCAGCGGGTCCCTACACCCAGTAAGAGGAGGGAAGTCAATGCATACCAGACTCAAGAAAGACTGAAGTCCAAAAGGGATTGGACGAGAGAAGGTTCAAAGGGAAAAAGTCTGAAAAAGGCGACCCCTGCTGGGCCATATCCGGAGAAGCTGGTAGGCCCATCTCCTATAGTATCCATTCAAGTGGAGGGAGTTTACACCAGAGCAATCTTGGATACTGGGGCGCAAGTGACCCTGCTATACAGAGACTTTTACGACAAGCACTTGAGTCACCTACCCATCCGCAAGATAGAGGGACTAGAGATATGTGGGATTGGAACCCAGAACTTCCCCTACGATGGCTATCTGCCTGTCAGGATGACCTTTGACCCATCTGTGGCTGGAAAAGCCGAAGTGTTTGACACCCTGGCAGTTGTGTGCCCTCGGCCACCAGGAGCCAACAAGAGTTCCCTGATAATAGGGCCAAACACGGACCTGGTCCGAAGACTTCTGACCCCTCTAGTGAAAGAGAAAGGGGCAGCGGTCACCAAGATCCACCCCATGCTGAAGACAGCTTACCAAAGGCTGGTCTTAGAGCAGAAGACCCCAGGAGAGGGGATAGGGAAGGTGTGGAGACTTGGAAGAGGAGGGATAGTGCTGCAGCCCGGCGAAGTAACCTGTCTCAGAGGCACTGTGAAGCTTACTTGGGAGCAGCCTGGACCCTTTGTCATGCTGGAATCTGATCCAAGGGAAGGGTCCCACGGTCTGGAAGTGATACCAGAAGTGATTCCGCTGAAGGCCCTAAAGAAGGCCCATTGTAGAGTCCCAGTGAGTGTTAGGAACAATACAGATGGCCCCATGGAAATCCCAGCCAGGATGCTGCTGGGCCAGGTGAGCCCTGCTGCCCCTGTCAACCTGTCAGAGATGGGCGAAGGAGGAGATGCTTGGAAGAAGATATCCATGGAAAACCAGAATCTGCCCAGGGCTTGGAAAGAGAGAGCCAAGGCCCAGTTGAACAGATGGGAGAAGATCTTTTCTAAAGATGAGTTCGATGTGGGGTGTGCAAGGAGTGCCACCCATCGGATCCGCCTCCAGGAAGATAAGCCCTTCAGAGAGAGGGTCAGGCGGCTCCCACTAGCAGATCTGGAGGATCTAAGGGAACAACTTGCAGAACTCAAGAGGACTGGTGTGATACGGGAGTCTAGAAGCCCCTATGCCTCTCCGATAGTGGTGGTCAGGAAGAAGAATGGGTCATTGAGGCTCTGTATCGACTACAGGACTCTCAACAGGAGAACCATACCCGACCAGTATACCACTCCAAGGATAGAGGATGCCCTACAGAGCTTGTCTGGAGCCAAGTGGTTCAGCGTTATGGATCTCAAGAGCGGGTACTATCAGATCCCTATGCACCCAGAAGACAAGGAGAAGACAACTTTTATAACCCCAGTGGGGTTCTTTGAATTCGACCGGATGCCCCAAGGTCTGTCTGGAGCCCCAGCTACTTTCCAGCGTCTCATGGAGAAGACTGTAGGAGACATATACCTTATTGAAGTCCTTGTATACCTGGACGATGTCATAGTCTTTGGAAGAACCCTGGAGGAATATGAGGAGAGGCTGGAAAAAGTCTTAAGGGGACTCAGTGAGGAGGGACTCAAACTTTCGCCTGAAAAGTGCCGGTTCTACGAGTCTTCTGTGAACTATCTGGGGCACATAGTGTCCGAAGAAGGGGTGGCCACAGACCCCGAGAAATTGGAGGCAGTTACCTCCTGGCCACGGCCCACCACAGTAACAGAACTTAGATCCTTCTTGGGTTTCTGCTCCTACTATAGGAGGTTTGTGGAGGGATTCGCCTGAATTGCTAGATCATTGAATGAACTGCTCAAGACTGAGGGAGAAGAGAATGACTCAGGGCCCAGGAAGCCGGGAGAGTCCATCAGATATCAGTGGAATCAGAAGTGTGAAGAGGCCTTCTGGGCATTGAAGGAGAGCCTGACCACTGCTCCAGTCTTGGCCTATGCAGACCCAACCAAGCCCTATGAACTACACGTAGATGCTAGTCATGACAGTCTGGGAGGAGTACTTTATCAAGAACACGAAGGGCAACAATGGCCTGTTGCCTATGTGAGCAGGAGCCTGACCCCCTCTGAGAAGAACTACCCCACTCACAAGCTGGAGTTCCTGGCCCTTAAGTGGGCGGTAGTAGACAAGCTCAAAGACTACCTGTATGGGGCGGAGTTCACTGTGAAGACCGACAACAACCCCCTTACCTACCTTTTCACCACGACCAAGCTGGACGCCACTGGACACAGGTGGCTGGCCGCACTGTCTGGATTCAACTTCAGCCTAAAGTATAGGCCAGGGGCTGGGAATAGAGATGCAGACGCTCTGTCCAGGAGATCTCATGCCCCCACCAGTGATGTAGAAGATTGGACCCAAGTGGCACCGGACGGGGTGCGGGCCCTTTGTCAAGGAGCTGAATTCCAGGCCAGAGGAGGCTCCAGAGCAGAAGAAATAGGAGTTACCATGGTGGGAGTCCCAAAACACTACTGTGGAGTGACTCAATTGGACGAAGACAACCTGCCGAGATTGTCCAAGAAGGAGTTGAGGTGTGACCAATTGGAAGACCCCATGGGGAGATTGGTCCTGGAGGCCCTGGAGAATCAGGATCCGAACAGACTCCTGCGTCATCCCTCAAAGGAAACTCGCCTGTTGAGGAAAGAATGGGACAGGTTGCAGGTACATCAGGGAGTGGTCTACCGAAGGGGCCCCTCTGATGACTCAGAAGATAAGTGGCAACTGTTCCTCCCAGAGAAACATCGAGAGACTGTTCTGATTGCCCTGCATGACAATCATGGCCACCTAGGGGCTGAAAGGACCTTTCAACTTGTCAGAAGTCGGTTCTATTGGCCCTGCATGAGGGCAGAGGTAGGAGAGTACTGCCACTCATGTGTACGATGCATCCAGAGGAAGACTTTACCCCATCAAGCTGCCCCAATGGGCCATCTACAAAGTCAAGGCCCAATGGATCTGGTATGCATTGACTTTCTCTGCCTTGAACCCGACCTGAGTGGACTAGGAAATGTTCTGGTGATAACCGACCATTTCACCCGGTATGCCCAAGCTTTCCCAACCAAAGATCAGAAGGCCTCCACCGTAGCCAAGGTACTTATGGAGAAGTACTTTGTCCATTATGGGCTGCCACAGCGACTTCATTCAGATCAAGGAAGGGACTTTGAGAGTAAACTGATCCGGAAACTCCTGGATTCGTTGGGAATCAAGAAGACTCGAACTACACCTTACCACCCACAAGGAGATGCTCAGCTGGAAAGGTTTAACCGAACCTTGCTCAACATGTTGGGGACTCTGGAAAGTGAGAAAAAGCAACATTGGAGCAAACACATAGCAGCCCTAGTACATGCTTACAACTGCACCATCAGTGATGCTACAGGCTACTCCCCATAGCGACTCATGTTTGGGAGAGAAGCGAGACTACCTGTGGACTTGGCCTTTGGCACCTCTCTGGACCATTCCTCAGCCACATCCCACAAAGGATATGTGGACAGGCTCAGACACAGCCTGAAAGTAGCCTATGAACAAGCTCAAGCAGCTTCAGATCAAAGGGGAGCTCAAAACAAAAGAAACTTCGACTTGAAGGTCCGGGTACAAGACCTACAGCCCGGGGATCGAGTACTGTTATGCAATCTGGGGGTCCCTGGGAAGCACAAACTTGCAGATTGATGGAGATCTGAACCTTATGTCATCTGTAGGAAGTTGCCGGGCCTGCCTGTCTACAAGTTGAAGCCGGAAGGAAAGGTGGGCCCCCTGAAGACGTGGCATCGAAACCACCTGCTCCCACTTGCTGAGGCAGTCAGAATACCTCCCGTGAGAGACTCCCCTGAACCGGCCTCTATCCTGGATACTCCTAGGCCGAACACTCGGTCGCAGACCTCCCGAGCCAAAGATGGAGAGGCCTCTCAACTTAGTGAAAATGAAGAAGGAGAACTTGATTGGTTGTGGCCTTCCCCAACTCCAGGAACTTCCACTATAGATCTTCCAACCACTGAAGACACTTCCGATGGAACACTGAACCCAGAAGCTACAGAGTTCATCCCATCTAGTCCTTCCGCAGATTACTGGGAAGATGCCCATGATAGTTGCTCAGAGGAAGAGGAGCCTGTGGCACCAGAGCCAGAAATCCCAAGAGAGCAAAGGGCTCGAAGAGTCATCCGGCCTCCTAGGAAGCTGACCTACCCACAAATGGGGAATAGCGCAGAGGACTCTGTAGTTACCGCTAGGAGGAATGCTGAAAATCTGGATCCTTCCACTGTCCATTTAGTGGAGGGCAACCCCAGCTCACTCTCTGGCACAGCTAGGCAGGCCACCCATGATAATGTGACCTGTGGGCAAGGGAATTCTACTCCTCAGTTTTGGTGGGAATTCCCTATGCCAACATCATTTGCAGAATTAAATAGAGTTGTACATAGTCTTTGTTAAGGTTTATCTTTGGGGACCAAAGAGTTTAAGTGGGGGGAGTGTGTAGCGGGGTGTTTCCCTTTAACGCAGAATGACTACATTACTCAGAACCCCATTTGGCAATGTTCCGCCGCAGAGACTCATGGGAGGGGTTATAAAAGGAGGAGGCGAGGCTGGGCTCGGCCTCTTTGGGACACGAGACTTCAGAGACTGATCCTCCTGTGCGGATGTGTCGGAGTGCAAGGCCTGAAGCCTGAGACCTTGCGCAGCACCAAAGAGCCTTCCACCCCTCTGCGAGCCTGGGTGGCATCTGACTTCGCTCGACTACAGCCTTGTTGGATCGGGGACCCAATCGCTGAAGAGACGGAGTGTGTGTGTGACACAGTTGGTGGAAGTTCCCGGACTGGAACCGTAGTCCGGGCGGGTGAGAGGGCATATGCCCAACTGATATACTGTTACTGCATATAGGCCTATAGACTGCCGTGGCCTACGAGTGATTCTTGGTATTCTTATTGAAGGCCCTTGTCGGAGCTAAACCTACTGTTTGTATAGCCGAGTTTCTACCCCATCTTTACCTACCCCATTGGATTACAAAGTTTGTACTCTGTTAATGTGCACCACCGTTAAAGATCTGCCGGTGAAGAAAAAGGACTAAGTTGTAGGTATCAGAACCAGGCCTGGTGGGGTTTCTAAGGTGTTTTGGTTACTGCGCCACAGGGCACTTAGCTAACGGTCGCCCGTGTGGCGCACTTGTTATGTGTTAACCCTATAGTGTGTTAGTGTGGCTGGGCTCTGCATTACTAATGATTGTTCTGTAAACTGTTATTGATGTTACCCTTTGTCTTACCAATAGCTTAAGTAAAATCTTGCATTTATTTCAATTTAGTATTGTCTCAATGCTCAGTTATTCATACAGTATAAGATATACAATTTACTGTGAGTACTAGCTGTGCCAGAAGGGGGTAGAGCATATTGCCGGGGGTTGGCGGAGCTGTCTTCAGGGCCCAAACTAAATCTGCGGCCTTCTTAGTTGGAGGTATCGCTACATAAGCCTTATTTTTTGTTGATTTATAATTCGTACTTTCGGTAGAGTACATTGTTTTTAGTTGATTCTGGACGCATATATAGTGCCGTCGTACGTGTTGTACGTCACCGTGCTTTGCTCAAGCATTTTTTTTCACGATAGTGTGAAGGCAAGGCAGGCTTGAGAAGAATCACGTCGAGAAAAACTCAGTTTTTTTCAATGACATTAAAAGCGGTCGTGTGTACGTGGCATTATTGTGCTTCGAATGGATTCGTACATTCGTAACTTTTTTCATACCAAATTATGCCAAAGACATTCGGACATTCGCTATTTGCGATATAATTTATTTTGGATTCGGTTTTATTCGTAATTGCTTTGTTCGGAAATCCGAATGCTTCCGAACGTCCGAAAGTTGCTAAATTCGGTCAAATTTCTATTCGTTACGAAACAAATTGCACAAGCCTAGTCTGTACATTGCTGCTAGACAAAGTAACTAAGCTTGTACTAGAATCTGCTCTAACCCTGTCTTTGCCACATGCAGTACTGGAAATTCGAAAAAAATTAAATAAAAATACCAGACATGTGTCTGCCAGTAGATTTGCCAAGTACAGTAGGTGCCGCCGACATTGTATATTCATCGCGATCCTATCACTGAGATTCTCTGCGACAGGGGTGCCAACATCTCGGCGTCAGGGTGGCGACACATCTCGCGTTCGCTGCAATAGCGAGGAGACGCGGCACTGTATTGAACGGGATCTGACGTGGATTCCCGCCAATACCAGGCACTGTGTTTGGTATGAATCCTGAGCGGGAACTCCACGCCAATTTTTAAAGAAAAAACGAGCATGGGTTCCCCCTCCAGGAGCATACCAGGCCCTTTGGTCTGGTATGGATTTGAAGGGGACTCCCCTAAGCCGAAAAATCGGCGTGGGGGCCCCTCTCAAAATCCAAACCAGACCCTTATCCGAGCACGCAACCTGGCAGGCCGAAGGGGAAGAGGGGGGGTCGAGAGAGCGGCCCCCCCTCCCTCCGGAACCGTACCAGGCCGCATGCCCTCAACATGGGGGGGTTTGGTGCTCTGGGGCAGGGGGGCGACCTGCGGCCCCCCCACCCCAAAGCACCCTGTCCCCATGTTGATGAGGACAGGGCCTCTTCCCGACAACCCTGGCCGTTGGTTGTCGGGTCTGCGGGCAGGGGCTGATCGGAATCCGGGAGCCCTCCTTTAATAAGGGGTCCCCCAGATGCCGGCCCCCCACCCTATGTGAATGGGTATGGGGTACATCTTACCCCTACCCATTCACCTGGTTGAAAAAAATGGCAATAAAAAAACACACACAGCTTTTTAAAGTAATTTATTACACAGCTCCGGGGGTCTTCTTCCGACTTCGGGGGTCTCCGCGCTTTCCGGTTCTTTCTTCCTTCTGCCGGGCCACCGATATCTTCTTCCGTTTTTTTTTGCTAGCATGGCCCGGTCTTCTCCATCGCCTTCTTCCCTCTTCTCCTCTCCGGTTCTTTCTTTCTTCTGCCGGGCCTCCGCTATCTTCTTCCAGCTCTTTTGCTAACGGAGGCCCGGTCTTCCCCGTCGTCTCGTCCGGCTCTCCGTTGTCCTTCTGCCGGCCCTTCCACTATCTTCTTCCAGCTCTTTTGCTAGTGGAGGGGCCCGGTCTTCCCGTCGGCGTCTTCTTCTCTCCTCTCCTCCTCGATATTGACTCGTCGCTTCCTTCCGCTGTAATGCTGGATGTTGCGGTGCGCTCGGTTTATATAGGCTTCTCATGACGTCATAGTCACATGTTCCCATGACGTCACAGTCACATGCTCCGGGGCCACCCGGAGCATGTGACTGTGACGTCATGAGAAGCCTATATAAACCGAGCGCACCGCAACACCCAGCATTACAGCGGAAGGAAGCGACGAGTCAACATCGAGGAGGAGAAGAGAGAAGAAGACGCCAACGGGAAGACCGGCCCCTCCACTAGCAAAAGAGCTGGAAGAAGATAGTGGAGGGGCCGGCAGAAGGACAACAGAGAGCCGGACGAGACGACGGGGAAGACCGGGCCTCCGCTAGAAAAAGAGCTGGAAGAAGATAGCGGAGGCCCGGCAGAAGAAAGAAAGAACCGGAGAGGAGAAGAGGGAAGAAGGCGACGGAGAAGACCGGGCCCCGCTAGCAAAAGAGCTGGAAGAAGATAGCGGTGGCCCGGCAGAAGGAAGAAAGAACCGGAGAGCGCGGCGACGGCACCGGAGACCCCCGAAGTCGGAAGAAGACCCCCGGAGCTGTGTAATAAATTAATTTAAAAAGCTGTGTGTGTTTTTTATTGCCATTTTTTTCCACCAGGTGAATGGGTAGGGGTACGATGTACCCCATACCCATTCACATAGGGTGGGGGGCCGGCACCTGGGGGCCCCCTTATTAAAGGGGGGCTCCCGGATTCCGATCAGCCCCCGCCCACAGAGCCCGACAACCAACGGCCAGGGCTTTCGGGAAGAGGCCCTGTCCTCATCAACATGGGGACAGGGTGCTTTGGGGTGGGGGGGCCGCAGGTCGCCCCCCTGCCCCAGAGCACCAAACCCCCCCATGTTGAGAGCATGCAGCCTGGTACGGTTCAGGAGGGAGGGGGGCGTTCTCTCGCCCCCCCCCTCTTCCCCTGCGGCCTGCCAGGTTGCGTGCTCGGATAGGGGTCTGGTTTGGATTTTGAGGGGGACCCCCACGCCGATTTTTGGGCTCAGGGGAGTCCCCTTCAAATCCATACCAGACCGAAGGGCCTGGTATGCTCCTGGAGGGGGAACCCATGCCGGTTTTTTCTTTAAAAATTGGCGTGGAGTTCCCGCTCAGGATTCATACCAAACACAGTGCCTGGTATTGGCGGGAATCCACGTCGGATCTCCGTCTACCGGCCATGCGTGTTGCTCATTGTAAAAGGAAAAACAACATTTTTCCTTTCCCGATGACGAGACAGCTCGGCGCTGGCTCTCGCGACGGGGCTCGTAGGGTGTCAATCTCGCCGCTAGTAGAGGCGAGATTGACACAATATCGGCGGCACCTACTGTACCAGTCTGCTCTTTTTGCTCCATCAAATTTGACAATCAATGTGTTACTTCAAATGCGGCTACTCTTCTCCCTGTTATTGATGAGGAAGATGCAACAAATGGTACTGATGCAGAAGCTGAGGATTTTTCTCTAATGGGGTTAGAAAGAACATCTGTCACACCAGCAAAAGATGAGCCTTTATTAGATTGTGACACAAACCTATTTGTAAATGGTTTCAGATTTTATGGTCAGCTACACAGGGTTTGCTGTAACCTCTACATCAGGAAGCATTGACAACCCAGACATCAGCACAGGAAGCTGAGTTGTGTGCAGTGTTCAAAGCATGTAAACTCCTAGAGAATCAAAGGGGAAACATTTACACTGACAACAGATATGCTTTTGGAACAGCTCATGATTTTGGGCCCATTTGAAAAGCACAGAACTTTCTGACTAGTGCAGTGAGACATGGAAAACGTATAGAGCGGATATTTGGGGCCTTTTAGAAAACAGCAGAAGTTGCCATCTTGAAAGGTAAAATGGAATACAAGGTAAATGACATGACAGCCAGAGGAAATGCTTTAGCAGACCAAACGGCTAAGGATGCTGCCTTTATGGTACTTGGAGTCCCATCCACTCTAGGGGTCATCAGGGAAAGATTCCCTTATTTAAGAGCAGTGGGATATAGAAACTTTAATTCAGTTGGAGAACCAGACGCCTGTTGAAGAAAAAGATAAGTGGATCAAATGTAATGCTACCCCAAATTAGCAGGGCCTGGGAGTGCTAAAAAAAAAGATGGTGTGTAGCGCAACCCCTTAAGGGCTGCAAGTAACTGGGATCCCCCACCCTACACAGCCAGGCACACAAAATCTTCACAGTCACCTTCAGAGTCAGAAACAGTCCAATACTTTGTTTTTGTTATTTTTTGAGGGATTAGAACTTGGATCACGATTGGAAAATTATGGGATGCTCACTTGACCTCAAACAAACTTCTGGGGCAACTTTTCCTATGTAGAATCTCTTGGATTGTAAGTTCTAAGGAGCAGGGTATTAAAGTGTATTGTATTTGTACTGTCTACCCTCAAGTTGTAAAGCATTGCATAAACCTTTGGCGCTATATAAATCCTGTATAATAAATAATAATATTATACACTCCACTGCTTCCTCCAGCACTCACTTGCTTGTAGAATTCCAGCTGTGTCACCTTTTTGCAATTTGGTAGCAAATGCCCATTACAGGCAGGGAATTGCAGCCCCTATACTTGAAGATAGGGTTACACAGCTTACACTTTCCCAGCATTTATCCTCTGTGGTCACTGATCCCAGCACCACCTCTTCAAGCAGTTGCTCCCTTCACTAGCCCTCCTGGCTAACTTCTCCACAGTCCTCCCAGACTGACACTCTCTACACAGTCCTCCCAGACTGAATACTCACCAGCCCACCGACTGACATCTCAGGAGATCTCACGGATGAGCTGACCAGCTCCTTCTGTCCTTTCACTTGCTCATGCCTATTTATGAGGTGCCTATCCCCTTCCAGACCCTTTTTGCTGGGGATTAGTTGAGGACCTCATAAATATGCCAAAAAGCTCTTCCTAACCTCCTCCCACTACATCTGGAAGCTTTTCCAAGGTTCCAGAAAACAGGGGGAGGTACCAGAGATGCTGCTTGCTGAGTCATCCAGCTTCCCTGAGTCACTTAACCCTGACCCAGATTCAACCCAGGCCTGGCTCTCAGCCAAACCAATTTACCTACACTATCAGTTAACTATATAGACCAGCTGGAGGGTGCTACAGGTGTTTACTCAGGAGTGTGTACCCAGTTTTAGCACAACTGGCACATGGTGTCAGTCATCTTGCTAAGGGCATAATTGTGGCCCTCACTGACTGCTATTGGATAGCACCTGGATTTAGTGCATTTGCAGCCAGGTTTTGTGCTCCATTTCTCACCTAACACATAGACACAACTTTGCTTGAAGTACTTTCTCTATATCTTGTGATATATGAAAAGTGACATTATTCTATTAGGGTTGGTTTACACTTGCTTCAAAACATAGCTTCGGACAGGCTTTGTTAAAGCTCTCTGAATGCCTAACGCCTATCACTAAATAAAATGGTTAGCATACAGTCGTTTACACCTTGCGTTCGCTTCAAAAGTTTTCTCCAATGTCGCTTTAAAGGTGCTTCAAAGCGTCTTCAACGCCTCCATAGAACTCTATGACAAAGCTCGCTTAAAGTACCTGCAGCTTTTCAGAGGCTTTAATTTAGCTTTAGCTTTGCTTTGTTTTGGAGAAATTGCAGGTATAAGATATCTACAGACACACAGGGCATCTGTCAAGCTTCAACAAAGCTTCAAAAGAGCATCACAGAAGTATCACAGACGCTTCACCGAAGCACCGCAAAGCTTCATCAAAGCACCACTGAAGCATCAAAAACACATCATAAAAGCATTTTGAAGCGGTAGGCTCTTTAATGTGTGTTTAAAGGAGTTGTAAAGGTACATTTTTTATTTTCTAAATAGGTTCCTTTAAGCTAGTGCATTGTTGCTTCACTTACCTTTTCCTTTGATTTACCTTCTAAAGGTTGGTTTTCTTTGTCAGAATTTCTCACTTCCTGTTTCTCCTCACTGAACTCCACACCATCATCCGAGTGGTGTGGAGTCATCCAGAACAGCTTACTGAACAGCTTACTGAGGATAAACAGGAAGTGAGAAATTCAGACAAAGAAAACAAAGAAAAAAAATATTTAGAAGGGAAATCTAAGGAAAAGGTAAGTGAAGTAACAATGCACTAGCTTAAAGGAACCTATTTAGAAAATAAAAAATGTACCTTTACAACTCCTTTAAGCCAAAGCAAGTGTAAATGAGCCCTTAGCTAATTTTTAATAGCATCTCAAACTACTCCCTTTCTTATCTACTATATAAAATAGAATGTAATAATACATTTTGTCAGAATGGATACTTTAAACACAGTGATTGTGCCCTGTGAATCTGTTCCTGCAATTGCAGAGTTAACTTTTATTTTCAGTGTCTCAACCAGAAATTTCCATAACAATCCACACATGCCTGAGCTCATCCCTACTCACAGGTAGCTTCTGTGTGCCAGGACAAAGAGGGGGCCCCGCTTCAAACCGCCTTCATATCTCTGAGCACAGCTTTAGAAGCAATCAGAGGCAAATGGAAGCAAAAACCTGGCCTGGATCAGCATCAAACATAAACGACACTATACACAAAGTAAAACTAAAATTAATTTACAAGCCTTGATCTCCCATATTTGATATGGTACAGAAATATACCAAGGTAAAGAATAAAAACTCAATAGCGCAAATAAAGGGTGGGTAGGAATAACCCACAAAAAGCCATAGGTGTCTATGTGTTAGGAAAATCCAGGTGTAACAAAGTCCACTATAGTGATGGCTGCAGATCTTCTTATCAGGATATTGGATCTCCTCTATGCACTAGAACAACAATTAAACAGAAGGCACCGCCATCTAATGCCCTGTACACACGATTGGAATTCCGATGGGCTAAAATCCGATGGAATTTTTCAGCGAAATTCCGTTCAAAGCTGTCTTGCATACACACCATCAGACCAAATTCCGACCGTCCAAAACACGGTGACGTACAACATGTACGACGTCACTATAAAGGGGAAGTTCAAATCCAATGGTGCCACCCTTTGGGCTGCTTTTGCTGATTTTGTGTTACCGCTTGTTAGTAAAAGTTTGGTGTTAGCCGATTCGCGCTTAAAATAAATATTAAGATATTTTGGAGACCTGGCTTTAAATTAAAATACGAAGATTCATGAGATCACAAGAAACAAAGAAATACGTTTGTCAGAACTCAGTGTGAATATCCGCAGCGAAAAATACAATTTGTTCTAACATTAGAAAGAAGAAAAGAATGCACTACATTTAACCTTGCAATAATTTACAGCATGACGAATGTGCTATCTTCATTACGAACGCTAGTTTTACCAGAACGAGCGCTCCCGTCTCTTAATTTAGTCTGAGCATGCATGGATTTTTCTCCGATGGAGTTCCACACAGACGTTCGGAATTTCCTATCGTTTTTTTTTCCCCATCAGAAAAATTTAAAACAAGTTCTATTTTTTTACACCAATGGAAAAAAAGTCCAATGGGGCCCACACACAATCGGAATTTCCGATGAAACAAGTCCATCTGACTTTTTTCATCGGAAATTCCGATCGTGTGTACAGGGCATAAGTGTATCAGTTTAATAAAATTCATTAATAAAACAAAAAATGTAAATGCACTTGCAGAGGTAGAAGGAAAATGGACATGTCATCAGTCCTAGTCCAATGGCCAGCCTCAGGAAGCTGCTTATGTGCGCCTCTGTATATCTCGCTGTGGATGGAATGAACTAGGACTGATGACATGTCCGTTTTCCTTCTACCACTTTGAGTGCACTTTAACTCTTTGTTCTACTAATTAATTTTAACCCCTTGTGTCGGCTGTCGCTGGCCCTTTAAGAGGTTTGCTATGCCGGGGGGGGAATCGGGGCTTACGGCCCCATGACCACCGTGATTGCCTGTCACCGCGGTCACATGATCAGACAAGTCTTGTTTGCAGATGTGATCAGGAACTTTCCGTGAGCCGCTGGTCACTGTGCTGGGAGCGCACTCTCGGCACAGCACTGTCAGCGCTAATGCACGCAAATACGGGGGCGCTCGGCAACAAGGCCTGGTCGCTGAGAGGCTGCATATTTGTGTGCGCTCGCCACAAAGAAGTTAATAAATTGATACACTTAGATGGCTGCGCCTTCTCTTTATTTGTTGTTCTAGCGAAATATACCCCCTTTCAATGATCTCTCCTTCGTCATACAATGTTTGCACTGACCTGACCCTGTGAAAAAAGCAAAGTTAAGAGCTTATATTTTCTAATTGTTGCACATCCCCAGATATATTAAATGTTAATGTGTTTTACAAGTACAGTTATCCTAATGGCCTTGTGTAATATGGCAAGATTCTCCTCTAAGCAGGAAGCAGACTCTGGAAGTATTTTCTAACATGTTAAACAGCCTTCAAGGACTTACTGATACCACATGTGATTGAAAATGCATGTAGAGGGCGCATGCGCAGATGCCTGAGAGAGAAGACGCATCTTCTTAGAGCTCCGCTCCCGGGTTAAACAAACCGGAGAACTAAAAGCTCACATGTTACCGCGAACGGCCCCAGCTCTTACAATTCACTCCCAGTAACACTCCGGCGGAGATAGAATGGTTACAAGAGGCCCAAAAACGAAATATAAGGTTGGAAGCGCTAAAGAAGCGCCGCTCCGGCCGACATCCAAGATGGCGCCGCCTGGTACCTCACAGACCCACATAGAGCGCGTTCCTAAACCCCTGTCACACAGCCTCAAAACTCAAGACACGGTTGGTGAGTCTGACTCTGATAATGATATCTCTGAAACTGTTACTCAGTCCAGCATGTTTAAACAGTTTGAAAAAATGCTTCAGAAAGCATTGAAGCAAACATCTGACCATATAACAGATAAGCTAACAAGGGAGATTAGAGAGCTCGGGCAAAGAACAGCTGAGCTGGAAGTGCGTGTAGATGATATTGAAACTAACACACAGCACTATACCACAGCAATTGAACAACTTAAAGATGAGAACCTTTTACTACAAAATCGTTTGGAAGATCAGGAGAACAGGGATCGTCATTCCAACTTAAGAATACGAGGACTTCCTGAATCTGTCATAGACTTACAAGGCACTATGAGAATTCAAGAATTGCTCCCAGGTATTTCACCTGAGAGATTAGAAATGGACGGAGTCCACAGAGCCCTAACCCAACGCAAACCCAATGGTCCCCCCTAGGGATATTATAGTCAAATTCCACTACTATAAAACAAAGGAACAATTACTTGCAGCAGCCAGAGGCAAAAATACTCTTGATTTTCAGGGCAATGTTTATCAACTTTTTGCAGACCTCTCCCCACTTACTGTGGCTAAAAGGCGTTCACTAAAACCATTGTTGCAAGTACTCCAGAAGCATCAAATTATATACCACTGGGGTTTCCCATTTTCTCTCCGCTTTACCCACCTTGAAACCAGATATACCTGTCGTACATCAGATGAATTACTATCAGCCCTAACTGACCTAGGCCTTATGGAACATGATAATACTAAAGACCAATCTCGCAGACGATCGGCTTCTAGATAACCTCCACAAGAAACCAACTTGGATCCAGGTTCTTCTGGTTATACAAGGCAGCAGAAAACCTTGGAAACGTGACTCACGGCGATATCAGCCGGTGAGTCATGTGACCATGTGGGAACCTATCAGAATTAGCAGAGAGATATAAAAGGACGCCAGAGGAGTCACCCGGCCTCATTCCATTTCCTCTGCAGGAAGGCAGGGGATCTCATACATGGAGCTCCCTTGCAATGAACGAATATAGGAAATTTTTGGATTCCTTTTTATCCTCTTTTTTCTTCAGACCTGCAGTGTTATTTGGTGAGTCCAAGGGATTTTCTTATGAGAATAGGAAGGCATATACCTCTATTTATGTTTTCCCATTTCTCTTTACTTAAATTCTAATTGGTATTTTATTTTCTTTTTTCTGTGGAAGGCGCAATTCATTTGGATTGCATTTTTTGTATCCTGACTCCTTATATGAACAAGGAATGATGGTTGGGAGCATTGAAGTGGGACAGAGGAGAGGGGCATGTCCCAACTATATGATTGGAGTATGAAGTGCATGTATTTTAATGAATATGACTCAGTAAGTTTTTTTTTTTTTCTTGTCCCTCCCCTTATGTATCTTTTGGAGGTGAAAAGAAAGAAATGTTATAATTAATGGAACTTTATGATCTGTTTTAGATAAGAATGCAATATCCCTGATGAAGGACGTTTAAGTTACGGTTTGAAGCGCGTTGATGAAACCTGCTTTGAGTTATCTCTGGAAGGTCTGGAGTGACCAATCCAGGAGATTGCATTCCATTTTCTCATGTTGCCGATTTTATAGATATGATTATAACAATGTGTACTATGTAATATGATTATGTAACTTTTCTAAATAAATATAATTTTTGTATAAATATTTTTGGTTGCCTTAAAAATCCCCAACAATAGAGGTTTTTTCACCTAACTTTACGCTCCTAGCCTAAATTTTGATACAACTAAAGCAGACCCTTTATTTGCAGACATTAAGCTTCCCACTATGACACCTGAACAATATGAATATTTAGAGAGTCCCACAGCGTCCTTAGAAGTTCAAGCTGCTATTAAAGCTTTGCAGCTGCACAAAAGACCGGGCCCTGATGGGTTTTCTGCCTCTTATTATAAACAATTTGATTCAATTTTAATTCCTCTAATAACCAGAGCCTTCAACCCTTTACTTGCTGGCCACTCGTTTAAAACTGAAACACTAACCTCCATCATAGCAATGATTCCTAAACCTAAAACTGACTCTACCTCTTAGACTAATTATCGTCCTATATCCCTATTAAATTTAGACATTAAATTATTAGCTAAGATTTTAGCAACTAGATTAAACAGCATTATAGGAAAGCTTATACACCGAGATCAAACAGGCTTTATGCCTTTGCGTCAAGCGGGAGATAATGTTAGAAGAGCACTTTTGCTGATTCATGCTGCCAAAAAGAGACGTATTCCGACTTGCCTTTTATCATTAGATATTAGGAAAGCGTTTGACTCAATCAGTTGGCCATACCTACAATATACTCTCCAAAAATGGGGTTTTGGAAATAATTTTTTAACTTGGGTTTCCTCATTATACAGTACTCCAAAAGCATATGTCAGATACCTGGGTTAGAAATCAGCTATGATGGATATTAGAAGAGGTACTCGGCAGGGTTGCCCCCTATCCCCTCTGCTTTTCACCCTACTTATTGAACCTTTAGCATGCTTAATTAGAGATAATCCCAATATCAAAGGAGTGGAATTAGGTGGGCACCACCATAAATTGAGTCTTTTTGCGGATGACATACTAATTTTTTTATCCCACCCTCATGTGTCAGCCCCAAATCTACTCTAGACAAATTTGCAAAGATTTCTGGACTATTTATTAATCACGCCAAGTCTAACGCTCTTAATGTCTCCTTATCACAATCCGAATTACAGCAAGCTCAAGCATCTCTACCTTTTCATTGGGCGTTGCATCATATCTCGGAGTCCAACTTACTTCTTCTCTACCTGAATTGTTATCAGCTAATTATTTACCCTTACTGAAATCAACCACTAGCCTGTTGAAACAATGGTACTCTCTTCCCTTGTCTTGGCTTGGGAGGATTAATGCCACCAAGATGTCAATCTTACCAAAGTTCCTTTACTTATTCAGAATCCTTCCTATTCATATACCTCCTTACTTCCTGAGACTCACACAAAGGAGAGTGATGTCCTTTATATGGGGTTCTACTAAACCCCGTATACCTAGATCGACTTTACCTTGATAAACTGAAAGGTGGATTAGGTATACCTAATTTCTTGTTCATACATCACGGGACACAGAGCAGCATAGTCATTACTATGTGGGTTATATAGAATTACCTTCAGGTGCTGGCACTGGCAACTTCCAAAACAGGAAGTACCCTCCCCTATATAAGCCCCTCCCATCCGGGAGTACCTCAGTTTTTTGCCAGTGTCTAAGGTGTTGGCCAAGGTTAACATGTATTCATCTGGACTTGTGTACAGGTTCTCTGGGCCTTAGCAAGCTATTCCGGATCCGACCAAAAAAGCTTCATAGCTAAACGGTCGGTACCCGGGCCTTGCAGAGAAGAGCAAGGTTTTGCCTGTAATGCCTCTCTTAGGAGGGCTGGACCCTGGGATCCAGAGCTCTGGTCATACCCAAAACCAAGAGGCTATCTGTGCAGGGTGCTATACAGGTCCAGGGGAGTGGAATCCTTGGGAACCCGGTCCCTGAAGGTCTAGTACAATGCCTGCCGTGAAAGGTGAAGTTTGGGCTTCTGTGGACCAAACAAAGTCCTGCGGCGGGGAAAAGGTAAGTGGGGGCCCCTCAGGAACTTGGTTCTATTGAGGGGACCCCCAAGCCTAATATGTCTTTCTGCCTGTTACCTAAAAGGTATTCCCGCTAATAGCTGTATATGCCTAAGAAATCCTAGAAATGTTTTTTTCATAAAGGAAGTTTTAAAAACTGTAAACCTGGAAATGTTTTTCATAAAGGAGGTTTTAAAAAAAAAAAAAAAAGACAAAAGTGCGGTACCTGTGTTTGTCCACTAGAGGCAGCTGTGGAACGTCTTTTTTTCTTGGGACTATTCCTTCCATGGTGAAAGTCCAGGCAGATGAGTGAGCTCTCTATCAGGGAAGCTGCATTCCTCTGTCATGCTGCCAAGTAGTTTCCTTCCATCCCCGAGTCCTGGTGAAACAGGGACCCTGGCTCCTCTCCCTACAGGGCGCCAAGAGCGCACACGTGCACACGCGCGCGCGCGCACACACGCTTTCTTTTTATAGATTTAGCTTCAAAAAGTGGGCGGAGCCTGGCGGATGACGCGCTCTGTGCGCCCAGCACTTCTGCGCATGTGCGGGCGTCCCAGCAAGATAAAAGGACTCAGTCCACGCTGCTTGCTATGGACACAGAGCATGAAAAGGAGCTGGTAGCATGGTATAGGGGCTTACAGCGGGCGGTTGATACAGGCATCCCCAGAAAGACGCATTAGTAGACACCCACTGATGTACATAGCAGCAGATTGCATTAGACTATTTCAGTAAGGGGTGTATTGCGGCTGGAATACCTCAGCTTTGAACTAAGGAATATGCCGCCTAAAAAACTCCGAGATATACCTCTCAGGAAGTGTAGGGGGTCTCCATCGGGCTCTGAGGATCTGGAGCAGTCATCTGCACCCTCCTCCCCTGAGAAATCAGAGGTTAATACCCATAAGGAACCCCCGGGAGTGCCAGGTACTGCGGCTGTCCTCAGTCCACCTGCTCCTGCATATATAACAGAGGAGGTTTTTTCCTCAACTCTGGAGGGATTGGAGCAGAGATTGGCAGCATTGATCGCTTCTTCTCTACAGGAAAGAAAGCGCGCCAGATCTCCATCACCTCCATTAGAGTGCCTGTTGGCAGAGCAACAGTCCCAGGAAGGGACCGACCTACCTGAAGGGGATCAGGAGGAGGTTAACTCTGTTTTTGAGGAATCGACAGTAGATGAACCATTTTCAGCATCACAGACTGAAAGATTGTGGGTCCAGACCCTAACTGACATGGTTCGATCTGCATTTAAAATGCCTCTTGTTGAACCATCAACTACTGCTGTCTCCTCATTGGGGTCGCTAAAAGCTCCCCAGGTTAATTGCTCCTTTCCAATACATCCATTATTGGAAGGACTTATATACCAGGACTGGGAACATCCTGATAAACTATTTGTTCCGCCTAAGAAATTTCCGGTGATCTATCCCATGGAGGAAAAGTTCACCCAGAGATGGAATGTTCCTACGGTGGATGCAGCCATCTCTTCTGTGAACAAATCACTGACATGTCCAGTAGATAATGTTCAAATGTTCAAAGATCCAGTAGATAAAAAATTGGAATCTTTATTAAAATCTGCTTTTTCCACAGCAGGGGCTGTTACACAGCCAGCAGTGGCAGCTATTGGGGTCTGCCAAGCTTTAAAGGATCAAATGAAAATGGTCCTGAGGGATTTGCCAGACCAGCAGGCCCAGGCTCTGGCTGATCTGCCTAGAGCATTATGCTTTGCGGTTGACGCCATCAAGGATTCTATCCATCAGGCCTCCCGCCTCACGCTGTCTTTGGTACATATGCGTAGGCTTCTGTGGCTCAAAAACTGGTCTGCTGAAGCTCCCTGTAAGAAGCTCTTAGTTAGCTTCCCATTTCATTGGGAACGCCTTTTTGGCGAGGACCTGGATAAGTATATCCAGAAGATTTCCAGTGGTAAAAGTACTCTCTTACCGAGTAAGAAGAGGTCTAGGGGTCCATCTTTTAAGAGGACTACCTCTCCTATCCCTGCGACGTCTGCTACTAAGCAGTTCCGACGGCCTCCTCGGTCAAACTCAGGGGGTAAAAATCAGGGACAGTCACAGGGTAATAAGAAACCCTGGATCATAAGGGGTACTAAACCAGCCTCCAAGTCAAGCCTATGAAGGGCTGCCCCCACTCAAACGGGTGGGGGGAAGACTTCAGTTGTTCGCAGAGACCTGGCGGGAGACGATCAAAGACAGATGGGTGCTCTCCGCAGTAACTCTGGGATACAAGTTGGAGTTAAAAGAGTCTCCTCCTTCCCATTTTATGTGGTCAGGCATGCCAAGAGACCCTCTGAAAAGAGGGTCTCTCCTATTGGCGTTAGAACAACTATTGCTCCAATGAGTAATTATGGAGGTTCCTATGGAAGAGTGGGGGTTGGGTTTCTACTCAAACCTTTTCACAGTCCCGAAGCCAAACGGGGACATAAGACCCATATTGGACCTAAAGAGTCTAAACAAATTTCTAAACGTCCGGTCTTTCCGGATGGAGTCGATCCGATCGGTCACCGCTGCCCTACAAGGGGAGGAATGGTTAGCCTCGATCGACATCAAAGATGCTTACTTCCATGTTCCCATCTTTCCAGGTCATCAAAAATTTCTACGCTTTGCAGTAGAAGGGCGCTATTTTCAGTTCAGAGCCTTACCATTCGGTCTGGCCACAGCACCACGAGTGTTCACAAAAATTCTGGCCCCACTGTTGGCCGATCTAAGAACACGAGGTGTAACGATAATGGCATACCTAGACGACCTGTTGTTGATGGACCACTCAGTTGCCAAGCTAGAAGTGGTAATTGTCGATACAATCAAGTATCTAGAATCTTACGGTTGGGTCATCAACCTGGACAAGTCAGCCCTACAGCCAGTGAAAAACCTGGTATATCTAGGGCTACGGCTGGATTCAGACCAGAGGAAGATTTTCTTACCTCTAGACAAGGTATCCTCTTTGAGGGGCTTGGTCCGTCTGCTTTGTGCAAAAAGACAGCCGTCCATACGCCTGTGCATGAGGCTGCTAGGAAAGATGGTAGCCTCATTCGAAGCTGTGCCATACGCCCAATTCCACTCAAGGAATTTACAGAGGGCCATATTGTCAGCCTGGAACGGAAAAATTCAGGCTCTAGACTTCCCGATGGCTTTGTCCCCTTCCGTTCGGAAGAGTCTCTGCTGGTGGTTGATCCCCCAGAATCTCCAGAAGGGAAAACCCTTCAGTCCGATATCTTGGAAGGTGGTCACTACAGATGCCAGCCTTATAGGCTGGGGGGCAGTACTGGAGCAATGGTCTCTCCAGGGCAGATGGTCAAATGTAGTAAAAACCCTGCCCATCAATCTCTTAGAGATACGAGCAGCCCGGTATGCCCTAGTAGCCTGGACATCCAGACTCCAAGGGTCCCCTGTCAGAATTCAATCAGACAATGCCACAGCAGTGGCATATATCAATCATCAGGGAGGCACCAGGAGTCGTGCAGCCCAGAGGGAAGTAAGTCACATCCTGGAATGGGCAGAAAAGCATGTCCCATGTATATCAGCTGTCTTCATTCCAGGGGTGGAGAATTGGAAGGCGGACTTTCTGAGTCGCCAACAGTTATGCCCAGGGGAATGGTCCCTTCATCCCGAGGTCTTCCGAGCAATATGTCAGCGGTGGGGAACACCGGATGTAGATCTGCTAGCATCCAGATTCAACGCAAAGGTGGACAGATTTGTCTCCCGGACAAGGGATCCCCTCGCTTGCGGCTCGGATGCTCTGGTGTTCCCTTGGGATCAGTTCAGACTGATATATGCATTCCCTCCGCTACAATTGTTGCCTCGACTCCTTCGCAGAGTCAGGTTGGAGAAGAAGCCGGTGATCCTGGTGGCTCCAGCGTGGCCCCGAAGGGCCTGGTACGCGGAGATCATCAAAATGTCTGTGGGGAGTCCTTGGACCCTTCCACGTCGTCCGGACCTGCTTTC
This sequence comes from Rana muscosa, assembly GCA_029206835.1. Taxonomy (NCBI): domain Eukaryota; kingdom Metazoa; phylum Chordata; class Amphibia; order Anura; family Ranidae; genus Rana; species Rana muscosa. The sequence continues at coordinate 699,496,796 of CM055122.1, forward strand.
GCAAGGACTGATATACCACCCTTCCTTACTAACTCTAAGTTTAACGGCCTGGCTATTGAATCCCACATCCTAAAGAAGAGAGGTCTCTCTAACTCTGTGGTATCAACTATAATCAATGCCAGGAAGCCTGTATCCAGGCAGATCTACTATAGAGTTTGGAAGGCGTACATCACTTGGTGCGAGGCCAGAAAATGGCATCCACGTAAGTACGTTATAGGCAGAATTCTGGACTTCCTGCAGTGGGCTGTAAACAGGAAGTTTGCCTTAAGTACTATCAAGGGCCAGGTTTCGGCCTTATCAATACTATTTCAAAGGCCCCTGGCTATGCATTCACTTGTCAAATCCTTTATGCAAGGGGTGACTCGTATTATTCCACCGATTAAAGCTCCCATATGCCCATGGGATCTAAATTTGGCTCTGTCGGTTCTGCAGAAGCAGCCGTTTGAACCTTTGCGGCACATTTCCTTGGTTCTACTCACCAGAAAATTGATATTTTTAGTAGCCATATGCTCGGCTAGAAGAGTGTCGGAATTAGCCGCCATGTCCTGTAAAGAGCCATATCTGGTTATCCATAAGGACAGAGTAGTATTACGCCCTCACCCAGCCTTTCTTCCTAAGGTGGTATCGAGGTTTCACTTGAACCAGGATGTGGTTCTTCCTTCTTTTTTCCCCAAACCAAGCTCGGTAGAGGAAAAGTTATTGCATTCTTTGGATGTAGTAAGAGCAGTTAAAGCTTATCTAAAAGCCACTGCTCAGATTCGTAGAACGGATTCTTTGTTTGTTCTGCCGGAAGGCCCCAGAAAGGGTCAGGCAGCATCAAAATCTACTTTAGCCAAGTGGATTCGACAGGTCATAATACAAGCCTATGGCTTGAGAAGTAGACCGCCTCCGTTCAAAGTTAGGGCGCACTCCACGAGAGCAGTTGGAACTTCATGGGCAGTGCATCACCAGGCCTCCCTGGCTCAAATTTGTAAGGCCGCAACATGGTCTTCAGTACACACGTTTACTAGGTTCTACCAGGTGGACGTTAGAAGTCAGGAGGATGTCGCCTTTGGGCGCAGTGTGTTGCAGGCCGCAAAAGATCCTCATGCCTGATGGCGCCCAGCTTATGTATGGTGTATCCCCCCCTCATTTGGCATTGCTTTGGGACGTCCCACATAGTAATGACTATGCTGCTCTGTGTCCCGTGATGTATGAACAAGAAAGTAGGATTTTTAAAACAGCTTACCTGTAAAATCCTTTTCTTGGAGTACATCACGGGACACAGAGCTCCCACCCCTCTTTTGGGGACACGTATTGCTTTGCTACAAAACTGAGGTACTCCCGGATGGGAGGGGCTTATATAGGGGAGGGTACTTCCTGTTTTGGAAGTTGCCAGTGCCAGCACCTGAAGGTAATTCTATATAACCCACATAGTAATGACTATGCTGCTCTGTGTCCCGTGATGTACTCCAAGAAAAGGATTTTACAGGTAAGCTGTTTTAAAAATCCTACTTTTCTCTCCTACTATTTTGCAGCTCAATTAACACAACTTCCCAAGTACCATGCAACTATTGAGTCTCCTCTATGGGTAGCGATTGAATCTGTAGATATTGACCCTATCTCAGTGGCTAATATGCTCTGGTTACTTCCTAAAGACAGACCTAATTTCTCTAACCCCATACCTAAACATTCTCTAGCTATCTGGGACAAATTTAGAACTACCAAAAATTTACAATCTATACACAATCCTCTCCTTTATTAGAAACCCTTCATTCTACCCTGCTTGGAAATTTCCCTTATCATTTGTAGCTTGGTCCTCAAGAAATCTGATTAGATTTCATAATCTAGTCTCTTTTCCGACAACATTCTTACGTTTCCAACACTATGTGATAAATATGGGCTCCCCATAAAGGAGCTATTCCGTTATCTACAAATTAAGAATTTTTATACACCCTTTATCAGAACGGGATCTATCCTCAACCAAATGACACAATTTGAACGCATCTGCAATAGTGATCCCCATATAAGAGGACTGATCTCACTTCTATATAAACAACTCAATTCTATGCCTGACAATATTTTACCATCCTACACCAACAAATGGACACAGGACATGAACAGAACATTTTTTAAAAATGATTGGGATAGTATATGGTCAGCTACCAAAAACTCTTCACCAAACTGCTTTGCGTTGGAAACAAACTTTAAAGTCCTGGCACAATGGTACTTAGTTCCAGCTAGGATAGCCAAATTTGTCCCCTCATACCCAAATTTATGTTTCAGAGGTTGTTCCTCACCTGGTACACACTTCCATATATGGTGGCAATGCCCGATCATTCAATCCTTCTGGAATAAAATATTCACCATGGCTTCTACGGCCTTAGAAATACCAATCTCTCCTGATCCGGCATTGGCACTTCTCAATCTCAAGCCTCCTGAATTGAACAAGTCTCAATTCCAATTACTTTTACACCTCACTACTGCAGCTAAACAAACTATAGCTAAAGCCAGGAAAACCCAAACCCTAGTTGTAGCTGAAACCAAACATAGAATTAATAGAGCCCTTATTTTTTCCAAAATGTCTGCTATTGAAGATAATATTACTACATACAATACGGTATGGAAACCATGAATTAAACATTTTATACCCCCAGATTTTGATCAATTACTGTTGATGCCTTGCTGAACTATTCTAATTATTCTCTATTCATCTCTATAATCCAATGTTGCCTTGGCTTTGGCCAGGCTGCCACCTGAGGAGACAACCTTTATCTCTTTTTTTTTCTCTCTCTATACCTTCCTTTCTATATATCTAATTTTTCCCCTGTTTCCTCTTTTACTCTCTGCACTGCTTCTATTTTTCTATTCTTGTTATTTCTTATTATTTCCTTAGTGCTGATCATATGAACATACAACTTTATGCCCATTACATAATATACATACTTCTAAGGTTTAATTATACCAATCACTTAGATTCCTTACCCAACGCATGCTTTGATAGAAAGGTCATTGATTGATTGATCATTGAGATTTAATAGCAATCTCCTTTTTTATTTCTTATCAATAATTCATCATTTACAATATAATACTTTACTATTCCTCATTATTCCCCCATCTGTTCACAGCTTGTTTCCTTTTGGGGTGAACAGATGGTCTGGAGGCATGATATCTTACTTATAGTATACCTTGATATTATTGCTCTAATCCAGGGGTCTCCAAACTACGGCCCTCCAGCTGTTCAGGAACTACAATTCCCATCATTCCTAATCATGTCTGTGATTGTCAGAGTTCTACAATGCCTCATGGGATATGTAGTTCCGCAACAGCTGGAGGGCCTCAGTTTGAAGATCCCTGCTCTAATCACTTTGTTTCCTCTATTTGTATTACCTTAATTGCTCATAGGTTCTTAACCTTTACTACTTTTTCTTTAACATGGATTGTTAGTGATTGTTGTATTTCATTTCAATTCTATTTCTTTCAAGTATGTATTATTCATAATACATGTTATTTACATGTAAAATTTCAATAAAAATATTAAACAAGAAAATGCATGTAGTATCTTATGGACTTATCAAGACCTATGGCCACCAATACAGAATCACATCAAGAGTAAACAAGTAGTAACCGTTTTAATGACAAATGTCTGTAATCTCCAGTAGTCTTTCATAACTTGTTAGCAATCTGTGTTGGGTACATGGGAGAAGTCTCTAATAGCTTCTGATAACATGACCGTCTCTTAAAGCCTGCATTACCCTTGTAACATGGCACTCTTTTTTTAGTGCAGGTACTTTTTTTTACACTAAACCAGAGGGTCGCCAAACTTTCTAAATCAAAGGACCAGTTTACTGTCTTTCAGACTTTAGTGGGGCCAGACTAGGGCCATTGGGAGTACAAAATGTCCAGGTGTCCGGTGGGAGTAAACAATACCATATCGTTGGTGTCAGTGAGAAGACTAGTGCCCCATCGTTGGTATAAGCAACAAGAATGAGAATAGTCCCCCAAGGGCCAGATAAAAGCAAGCAGGCCCCAGGGCCGCAGTTTTGAGACCCCTGCACTAAACTATATTCCGTATTTTTAAAAACATATTCCACACACATTTATTGCTTAAAGAGGTTTTAAAGAGAAGTTCAGGATTAAGGAAAAAAACTAATATTGGATTGAATTGTTCCTGTGTAGCGCTATCCCCGTATGGGTATCTCTCATCCTGCACAGCCAGGCGCACAAATTTTCCACACAGGAAATCAGTCCTTGCAGCTTTAATTTTGTATTTAATTAGGGGAGTTGAACTTGGATATTGAATAGGGTTATTATGGGATGTCAACTTGATCAACACAGAATCCTTCAGGGACACAACTATATACACACAGTATATACAGTATACACTTCTCCACTTCTACCTGCAGCACAATCTTGCTTGTAGAACTACATCTCCCAGGACCAGCTAGCACTGAAAAAAAATGATCCAACACAGACTCAGTCAGATCCAGAGCAAGTGCCCTTTGCAGACAAGGCCACAGGCCCCTTTGGTAGTGTAGCAGAAAAGAGGTCTCAGTGCCTAGCTGTCCTATTCCTTTGGCTACTGATCCCAGTACCACCTCTTCAGGCACTGCCAGCCCATCTGGCTGCAGCTGCCCCATTCACTAGCCCTCCTGGTTACTTCTCCACAGTCCTCTCAGACTGACTCTGCATCCATCCCAGATTGCTTGCAACCAGTCCCTTCAGGCATGCCTCTCAGTCTTCTGACTGCAACACTCACCAGCCCTCCTGTCTGTCTTCCTCCCTGTAGATTTACCTGGCAGTGTTCTCCTGATGTCCCCTCCTTGCTCCAGTGCCTCCTGGTCAGTATCCCCCTGTGTGCCACAAAGAGGGGTCCCTTACGCACCCGAGCCCAGGCCTAAGTTCACCCAACTCTCCAGACTAGGGGGTTACTCTCAAAGGCCTACGATAGCCTAACATTCCAACTTCCACCTGAACTCCACTGCCCCAGCAGGGCTGACCCTGAGTATTTCAGGGGGCTTGCCAACCCATCTGTTGGGGATTGTCAGGGCCCTCAGAATACTCCAGGAATCTCCTCTTCCCCTTCAGTCCGATCCTTCTATAACATCCTGCATGTTTCTAGAAGTAGGGGGAGGTCTCAGAGATGCTGCCTATGAGTCATACCAGCCTACACAAGTGACTCAAATGGACCCAGAAAAACAACACAGGCTTGGCTGCCAGCCAAACCTGAACAATTTACCTACTCTGTACAAAAACTAGCTCTAGCACTCTAGCAACGCTAGGGGGTGCTGCACCTGTATGACTTAAAATTCATAAACAAAGATTATTAAAAAAAATAAAAAACATTCATACTTACCATCAGCCTGATGCTGCTTCTGTTCCCCTCGTCTGTACACTGAGAACTGAGCGATCAAAGACCTCTGATTGCTCATTTCTTGATCTTCAGTAAGCAGAAAGTGGGTGACTGTCAGTCACCCGCTCTCTGCTATGCCCCTTCAGCACTCACTGGAGTGCCAGGCTGTGGAGGGGGCAAAATAAGTGGCTAAGGCTCAGCAGCTTGCTGGGAGGCTGAGTGAGCTGCCAGTCCAGGCATCTGGGTGGATCCTGACATTGGGGTCAGGATTTCTCAAGACTGGACTGGCTGAATGACCTGTGTTTACTATGCTTCAGTTTGTGAATGAACAGAAGCTTCTTTCTCCTGGTCATTCATCTTCAGCACAACTGAGGCTACAGAGAAAAGGACTAAGGAATGTTTCATCAGTCCCTTTCTCTATCTCAAAAGTGAGACTTCAGGGGTCTGTTTAGATGCCTGATATTTCACCCCCCAGGGGGCTGTTGAAAAAATTGTAAACAATTATAAAAAAATAAATTGTAAAAAATTATTTAAAAATTAAATTTAAAAAAATAATAAAACATAAAATAATTAAATACTACTCACACTGTCCACTGATCTACTGTGATTTTTTTTTTTTTAAATAACAAAATTTGCTATAAATAAAAAAATAAAAAAATATGAAATAAATGTAAAAAAAAAAAGAAGAAGGAAAGGCTTATTTACATGGGTTCTCTTGCACATACGGTGTGGCTGGAGCCTCCTGTTTTTCTATGGGAATGCAGTGGTTGTATGAACACAGCTGCAGGTTCTAATTTGACAAGTGTGCAGGTGTTTGGGGCCAAAGACATGCATCCACACACTGCTCAAATTAGGACCATATAGTTGCTGCATCCCCATAGGCAAAAAAAATCTGGTTTACACTGTACAGGCCACAGCGCCCCCTTGTGAATGAGCCCCAAGACCTCATTCACATACAGAGCTTTGTTTATTAACTCGATTCAGTTTTATCTTTTAGATTTAGCAGGAATTTTGCTAATTATGTTGTGTTTGCATCCGCTAATTATTATTTTATTGTGAAAAGGAAATGATGACACAGGAAATAGAAAACTCACAAAAAAAAGCAGCTAAATGCAAAATGAGTTTAAAAAGCATGCAAAAAAAGTCAGGTAAACATGCATGAAAATGTGCTTCCGTATAAGTTTTTACCTGCATTTTTTTTTTTTTGCACAAATGTGAATCAGCCTACAAAACCCAAAACCAAAAATTTTATATATTGCAGCTCACCAATCCTTTGAGTCTGTGGCTTAATTTGTTTTATTTTTTTAGGCTTTTTTGCCTCTGTTTTCACTTGGTGATCATGCCAGTAATCCTGTGCCCCCACTCTGTATGAAGGAGTACAGAGACATCTTTGGACAACAGCATTGTCAGTCTGGGGGAGTGTTAGTACTAGCAGATTTAAGCTGGCCATTCATGGATCGAAATTCAGTCAGTTCAGCAGGGGCAGGACTGATTTTGATCCATGTATGGGCACCTTGGTTGTACCAATTGACTTCTGTACTTATGGTACCTAGTCAATCAGTACTTCCGGCTATAGCCAACAGCACTGATAATTTTTTTCTGATGAAAGGGAAGGTCCAGCGTGAGGATTGCCCCAGCGAGAGGATTATCCCATTCACACATTCATGTGAACCTGATCATCCTTTTTTGGTCTGACCCACTGATGGAATGAAAACAATGATCAATCTATGGGCTGCTTTGGGTACACTAAAATTTTAAAGTTAAACTCCAGCTCACACTGCAGTGACACACGCAGTTACAGCAACAGTTTTTTTTTGTTAGAGGGGGGGGGTAAAAAAAATTCCCATAAATAAATAAAAGCTGACCATTGTAAGCACACCTGTCTTGTCCCTTTAACCGCTACAACTGCAGGAAAGTTTATTCTTTTGAAAAACAACATACATACTGGCTGGATCACCAGGCAAAATAAATAAATAAATAAAGAAAGCCTAAAAAAAGTGAAATGAATGGGGTTATCAGATCTAATGATTGGTGAGATGCAATACAATAAATGTTTGCTTTAATATCACTTTAATGGTCCTGTAATCTATTTTTCATTAAATAGTTTCTAGCACACTACAATTCTCCTAGTTCATAGTCCATAGTTCCTAGTCCGTCTGAAGTGTGAGAAAGAGAGGATGGCTACACCCTCTCTTTCTGCATAACCACCCTCTAACAGTAAGTCGTGATAAGAGCAGCAAAAGTAAAATAATTTGGAGATTTGGAGGAGGCTGTGAGCAATAGAAGTTACTTTTCTGAGTTAAAAATACATACCTTTTGTAGTTTAGTAATTTTGTAGTTTAGTGTCACTTTAACAGTGATGAAGTGTTTACCTAGGGCTCTGGGTACAAACTTGTTGAGTTGAAAATCCTTCACCCAACCACTGGTATTGAATTGGATATAATTGACATTCTTGTCTTCGAAGGTACCCAGATATCAATATATAATTAATTTTTACCAAATTTTGTAGCATGTAGTTTTTCTATTTTAAGCTGTGTTTAGGACATAGTAATAGGAATATTTTCTTATAATTTAAGTGAAGCAACCAGCATCCGTGATTTATCTGAACTAGTAGCTGAGTTAATACAGCATTCAGCACTTGTACTTTTACAAGATACGCTCTGTTCTGTATAGACATACAGGCATCTCAGGTATCATAAATGCATTTATAACTTATTTTTACAGTGCTTTTTTGCAGCTGCTATTCCCTCCACAGCCATACAAGTTCATCCCAAGTCAATTCCAAAAGGATTTAGTATAAGTCAAATGAAAAAATTCTTAGCACAAAAATTCTATCCAAAAGATAAGAATAAGCCATATAAAGGAAAATTACGGTTATACAATTATCTAGGGCATGGGCAGCATTGGACTTCTGATGGAGCAAAAAGTATAAATCTGGCATTGAAATGCAGCACCAGATTGGTATGATGGACTAAATCTATCTGTCTACTCCTCACCTCACTCCTTCAGTTTCCTCTCGCATTACTAACTTACTAACTGACATATCAGCATGGATGGCGCACCACTTCCTTAATCAAAATCTCTGTAAAACAGAGCTCATACTATTCCCCCCTGCTCATGCCCCCCTCCATGACTTTTCCATCAAGGTCAATAATGCTCAATAATGCGACCATCAATCCCTCCCCTCATGCCAGGGTACTAGGTGTAATCCTAGACTCTGACCTGTCTTTTCAGCCCCAAATCCAATCACTATCAAAAGCTTGTAGACTTCACCTCTGTAACATCTCTAAAATTTGGCCCTTTTTAACCAATGAAACCGCCAAGCTACTCATTCACCCCCTTGTTATCTCTCGCCTTGATTATTGCGTCTCCCTTCTCATAGGCCTACCTCTCCATAGACTATCCCCTCTTCCGTTTATCATTAATGCTGCTGCCAAACTCATCTACCTTACCAACCAATCAGTGTCTGCCACCCCTCTCCACCAATCCCTACACTGGCTTCCGATCGCCCAGCAAAGTAAATTCAAAATGCTAACAACAACATACAAAGCCATTCACAACCATTCACAACTCTGCCCCGAGCTACATCACCAACCTTGTCTCCAAATATCACCCAAACTGTCCTCTCAGCTCATCTCAAGACCTCCTATTCTCAAGCTCCCTTGTCTCCTTCTCCCATATGTCTCCAAAGCCTCTCCCATGCTCTGGAACTCTCCACATCAATCTGTCCAGCTATCTCCTACTCTGGCTGCCTTTAGCCAATCCCTAAAAACTCACCTCTTCAGGGAAGCCTATCACACCTCCAACAAATATTTTATCAATTCCATCAGCTCATCCCCCACAGTTACAACCTTTTGTACCACTTACCCTATTAGATTGTAAGCTTTTATGAGCAGGGTCCTCTTAACACTCTTGTATTTTATTATATTGTAACTGTACTGTCTCCCTTTTATATTGTAAAACACTTTGTAAACTGTTGGCACTATATAAATCCTGTATAAAAATAATAATAATAATAATAGACTACTCAGTAACTGAGGATTGTTGCCCAAAGCTACTAGCAAACAGAGAGGAAAAAGGCAGCACTATTTCCGAATTGGCCATATGAGTTTACAAGTTGTACAAATATGTGTTATGCCCAGAAGATTTTGGCTTTAGGCACAAGAACTCGTGTGCATAGCATACATAGTTACCCAGTGTTTTACAAATAAAATAACCAAGTGTGCCCTTTATACAGCATATTGTGTATATATAAATATACAGTATATATATTTTTTTATAATTATTTTTTTACATACTGTCACTAGAGCAAGTGCAGTGTCATTATAGTGGCATTGTACCACAGTGGCAGTGATCATGGACAATGGCTGACTGCTCTGGTATCACAGTGTCACGGTCTGGAGTCAGGCTCAGAGGCCAGTAGCTATAGCAGCAGAGCAGGTATTCACACAGGTCACCCTGGCTGATGACACGGGTTCACCTGAGGTGCAGGGTCTAAGCACTAACCGGTATTTACCAGAGCTCCTGATGGTGGAGATGGGCTTTGTGGCGTGTTAGTACCAGGTCGCGGTCCTCAGGATAGCCCCACCAGGAGGTGAGCAAGCTGGGGTCCGGTAGCAGATATAACAGGTAGGGATCAAGCAGAAGCATAGTCGAGAAACAAGCCAAAAGTCTGTAACAAATAGTTGCAGGTTGGGATTCAGCAGAAGCGTAGTCGAGGAACAAGCCAAATGTCGGTAATGAATAGTAGCAAAGATACGGTCGGCAGCAGGAGAGACAGGAGCAAGATTTTGGCTGGTGAAGGCACAATATTCTGGCAACCAGGAAGTGCAGAGACATGGCTTAAATCAGGAAGTTCATGGGAGGAGCAAAGAGTTCAAGGTTCAAGGCAAACAAGATTCAAGACAAGATAATTCACATTCATAAGAACTATCCAAGGAACTGTCCAGCATTCTAGGTGGCTCAGCAAGCAGAGTCACTGCCAGACACAGCAGAGGTCCCAGGTTTAAGCCCAGGTCCTAACACACAGTATGTCAGTGCTGTCAGTCAGTATCCATAATCACTGCCACACCAGTCAGTGCCCCTTATCACCGCCACCCACTGACAGTGTCCCTAATCGCTGCCACACCAGTCAGTGTCCCTAATCACCACCACAGCAGTTACTGTGTCCCTAATAGCCGCCACACCAGTTACTGTATCCCTGATCACTGCCACACAAGTCCCAGTGTTTGTGATCATCACCACATCAGTCATATTGTTCCTAATCACGGTCAAACCAGTTATATTGTCCCTATTCACCACCACTACTCCAGTTATAGTGTCCCTGATCACAATATCAACAGTTACATTGTCCCTGTTCGCCACTAAATAACTTACAGTGTCTCTGATCACCGCCACATCAGTGAAGTGTTACCTCTGTTTACCACCTGTACTAACCCTGGCCTGTTTATTGACCATGTTTCTGCCTGCTGCCTGGACCGATCCTTTGCCTGTTTGCTGACCATGTCTCTGCATGTGACCTTAACTGACCCACCTGCATATGTTGCATATTGATTGGGGGGAGATGAAGCCATTAGCCAGCAGATATAGGGCAAGTTACCATTTTTTCCAATCACATCCCGGTAATTTTTGAAAAAATTGGAAAAGGGGTGCCCCTGGGATTGTGTGGATTGGAATAAATTATGGATTGCCACCAAGTATATATAGAAAAATATAAAGAATTTTATTTATACATAATACACATATATATCAAAATTAGTTTAAAATCAAAGAAAGGAACAGACATATACAGTCATTGAAAAGCAATTGCATGAAGGCACCTTACTACTTAAGACATATAAGTCATATAACTAGTGGTGACACAACCGACATGTTTCGGATACTCGAGCTATATCTGTGATAGCCTCCATTATTTCCTTCTTCAAGGTTCATGCAATAGTTTGAAGACAAATTGGTCTCTATATAAGAGAAAAACAACATAGTATGTGATAGCTATATAATACACAACAGTGTATTGGCATGATTACATTATTTTGAATTTCTCCCATATGTGGGCGGCTAGAAGATAGACATTGTTGCAAAAAAAAAAAAAAAAAGGGGAGGGGGGGGAAGAAACAAAGGAGAAGAAAAAGAAGAACAAATATACATGAAAGTTCATTAAGAATGCATGGATGCATATATGCATTATATAATTGTATGTCTACAGGATACAGTACATCTATATCAAATAGTGTTGCATACATACATTTCCAATGGTAATATAAACATCAGCCGCTTGGAGGAATTGTCCCGGTGATATGGAGCCCAAATGGATATGGTGCGAGTTTAATGGTCACATAAAGACAGTGCAGCGGCCAAAGAAACACTGCAAACAAGATGACAGAGCCACGGGGATATGTGTAGGAGGACCAACCCAAAAATGCCCCTCAAAGCTCACAGGGAAGCCCCAAATTGCAGCGGAAAAACTGCCACGGCCTATCTGTAAAAACATACATATATGGATTATAGTTTCTAGATCGCAGACTAGCCCTGTAAACAGGCATCCCATAACTCTGATCAAGTATTTGAAAGGAAGCTTAGTACCTGTCGATATGGCGCAAGAACATCCACACTCTGGCTGTGCAGCAAATGGCCAAGTCAGGTGGAACTTTTTATAGAGCTGTGGCTGGTGTTACAGCCAATCAGCTCAAATGGCGCCAAAGGTAAAGCTGAAAAAGGGGGAATTCAACCAATGGGGTAGAGCGTGGGAGGCCACAACAGGGCTAGACTGTGCGTCCGGATAGGAACCCAATTAACTACGTATTAGAAATAAATAGAGAGGCTCTTACAGGACAGGCACCGCATACAGAGGCCGCCCTCGATCCCGGCGGCGTCCGGCGTCATCGCGCACCCACGCAGACGTGAAAAACGTCCACGACGTCGGCGCGGTGACGTCAGACGTCGACCCGACCGCCAGCACAACGAAAAGGGCGGAAGTGCTGAAAGAAAAACACTCCGTTGCCCGCACCAGACCCAAAAAGGTCAGCGCAAAGGCAACACCATTGTATGTACTGCGCCAACCGGCGCCATCGGAGGAATAGGGAAAAATTGACTAATCCAAAACCCCATGCGTAGTAACAGTGTGACATAAATACCCTCCGTCCCATATGTGTATAATTATTGGGACAGGGAGAGAGATTTATTCATATGCACATAACCGTCCATTTGCTCAAACATGAGCAGTCAGCCCCCGATTATCAAAATAACTGGGGGCTGTTTTTGTGCTGGGGAGCGTCAGTGGGCCCAATGGGTGGTCCCCAAATCCCCGGGCTCCAATATGTCAAAAAGTGCAGGGTACAATTGTCATTTAATTAATTTCTAAATAATAAACAATAATAAACAATATAATAACTAGGCACTAATCTCCAGTGGGCAAATCATCAGGTAAAATTCCACCAGTTAGATCCAATCTTGTTTACTTAAAAAGGATTTTTTAGTTTTTACATGAATATCTAACCGGCATACGTCAGAAACATTAATACACATGTTATACAGTTGGCATAGTTTATACATATTTATTTTTCCTTCGAGAAAAAAAAAAAAAAAAAAAACACACAAACTAGGTATAAACAGCTTGTTGAGCTCAGTTTAGCAGATCCCTGTCAAACTTTCCAGATGTAAAACCTGGTAGGAAGGGTTTAAAGTTAATTGCCTGGTTCAAGCCAGGGGGTGAGGTGGCGTTGAGGATCGAGATCCATCTCAGCTCCCTTTGAAGAAGGTGCTTGTTAAGGTCACCTCCGCGGGGGCTGCGGTGGACCCTGTCCAAAACTAACACCTCAAGGTTTGGTACACAATCTCCATGAACTTGGGCAGCGTGTCTGCCAAGAGGGAGATCAGGATTTTGTTCCTTCATTCCTTTTATATGCCGGTAAATTCTCTGCCACAATTTTTGTATAGTTTTTCCTACATAAAAGCAGTTACAACTGCAAATAATGAGATATACTATGTCCGTAGTTTGACAGTTTGCATGATGTTTTGGTCGAAATTTTTGGCCATTCGGTAACCGAATGTTCTTTCTAGTGTTCACATATTTACAGTATGTGCAATTACCACATTGGAAAGTTCCCAGGTCCCTACATGGATCTCCCCTACTGGTGTTCTCAAATTCACTCTGCACTAGCATGTCCTTCAGGGACGTTGCTCGTCTATAGGTAATAGTTGGCCTGGGGGGTACTAGTGGTCCTATCACAGGATCTGCTGTAAGTAGGTGCCAGTGCTTTTGGTAGATTTTAAGAAGTTCAGCGTGATCATCAGAATAAGTGTTAATAATACGATGATCACTTTCACTTTTTTTAGATTTAGACATTAGTAACTCGTGTCGATTTAGGTTTGAAGTGCGTTTAAAGGCCTTTTTGAGGCACTTATGGCTGTATCCCCTTGCCAGAAGTCTTTGCCTTAAGTTATTAGCTTCTCTTTTGTAATCGACCTCGTTAGAGCAATTTCTTTTTATTCTTAAATATTGTCCATAAGGAATAGATTCGACTAGGGATTTAGGGTGAAAACTAGAAGAATGTAGGATTGTATTACCTGCACTTGGTTTGCGGAACAGCTTACATGATAACATGTTTTGCTTGTCTCTGAAGATCTCCACATCAAGGAAGGTTATAGTATTTGGGTCTGATGTCATTGTAAACTTAAGATTAAAAGTATTTAAGTTTAGGGCGATGAGACACTCATCCAAACATTGCTGGGAGCCCGTCCATACAATGAAGATGTCATCAATGTACCTGTGCCATAGGGCTACATGGCACAGGTACATTGAGAGATCCCCGCTGGAAAAGACTGCATGCTCCCATTCCCCCAGGTACAAGTTGGCGTAGCCAGGGGCACAACTGGTGCCCATGGCTACGCCCTGTACCTGGAGGAAACATTGACCATCAAAAGTGAAGACATTGTGTCTCAGTATAAAATCCAAGGACTGGATTATAAATTCATTGAACAAACGTTCATGGTGACTGGTTTGTGATAGAATATGTCTAATACAAGCAATACCTAAAGAATGAGGAATCGAGCTGTAGAGTGCCTCCACGTCGATACTGACAAGGATCGAATCTATAGGAATCTGTACTCCCTCAATAATGCGTAATAAGTGAGGTGTGTCTTTAACATAAGAGGGGATGCTCTGAACAAAGGGTTTTAGATGCTCATCAATGAGTCGTGAAAGATTTTCAATAATAGCTCCATTTCCAGATATAATGGGACGTCCTGGGGGATTTAGGGGATCCTTGTGAATTTTGGGGAGTGAGTAGAATGTTGGTGTGCGGGGAAAGGAGGTGCGAACAAATTCCCAAGTTTGTTTAGAAATGACATTATTTTGAAAAGCTTCATCTACCAAAGTGTAGAATTTTTTATTAAAGGCATCTACAACACCCCTACTGACTGGGCGATACCACTCATGATTTCTTAATATGTTGAAACACATTTCAAGATATTGGGGGTTGTCCATGATGACAATATTTCCTCCTTTATCCGATAATTTAATCGTAATTTGATGATTTTTGGATAGATTTTTTAAGGCCATCTTTTCAGTAGGAGTAAGATTTGTATGTCTGGGTGTTATAGGTACTAGGTTATTTATTTCTTGGCTGATATTTTTAAGAAAAATAGATACACCTGGATTTGAGCTAGGCACTGGGTAGAAGGTTGATGTTTTTTTAAGGGAGGTTTGTTTTGGGGTACTGGGGATCTCGGTGTCAATTGTGCTGGTATTAGCCAAAAGTAAGTCAAGGTCCAGGGTGTCGATGAGGTCTTTGGATTCATTTTCCTCAAGTAAAGATTTGAGATTACCCAGAGCTTGACGTTCACTATACGTGTGAAATTCCCGTGTATCTGGGTCGCTCTTTTCAAAAATGCTTTTAAGGAGCATTTTGCGAGCGTATAAATGGAGATCTTTAATGGTCTCAAATTTATCGACAGGTTTATTAGGGCAGAAAGTTAATCCTTTTGAGAGGACTGAGATCTCATCGACACTCAGGAGATGTGATGACAAGTTTATAATATTAAAAGCCGAGGCTATGTCGTAATCGGGTTGTGAGGAGTGAGTGAGTTTCCCAAGTTCTTAGAAAACATCAAGGGAACCTTAGGCGTGACAAAAGTGCCCGTATTTTCAAGTGATTCATGTGCACTGACGGTGGCGTCCGAAGCCGTCAATGTGGAAGTGTTGGGGACTGATGGGAGCAGAGTACGAGGATACTGTTTAGGGGGGCGTTTTTTAGTAGTATTACTATTGGAGGAATTTTCAAAGTCGCGATTTCTTTTAGATGGTCTTGTGCGTTTTCCTTTCATCGGTGCATATGTTGCTGACTACATTCCTGCAAGACACCAGGCCAGTGAACATGACATTCCTGGGGGGTAGCAATGTACCAGTAGGCTAGGCTTACTTGGCTTAAAGAAACTGGGACTACTATAGATAATGCTACACTAAGCTATATTCCCTGATCACTCATATAGAGGTGGCCATTACAGAACAGTACAGTTTTGATTCAATTGGTTGATTTGTGTGATACACAAGATACAATAGCCGATACATACCGTATAAACTCGAGTATAAGCCGAGTTTTTCAGCACATTTTTTTGTGCTGAAAATGCCCCCCTCTGCTTTTACTCGAGTCTGTGTCCATCTTCATCTTTGTGCGCCTGATCCCGGCCAGCCGTAGGTCCCCTGGACCCCAATCTTGGCACACATGTAGCCCCACTCTTCCTCTACTAGTGTGCAAAGTTTGTTGTCCGGGGGACCTACGGCCGGGGAGCACCGATTTTTCAAAGCCGGGCACCCCTTCCATAGACTCCTATGTTAAACGTCAGTCTAGTCACACAGCGCAGGAGATCAGGTAGGGAGATTGGGCACAGTGAGGCATGGACACAGTGACAGTGAGGCATGGGCACAGTGAGGCATGGGCACAGTGAGGCATGGACACCGTGAGGCATGGGCACAGTAAGGCACAGTGAGGCATGGACACAGTGAGGCATGCACATGGACACAGTGAGGCAAAGTGAGGCACAGTGAGGCATGCAGATGAACACCCTAGGCTTATACTCGAGTCAATACGTTTTCCCAGTTTTTGTGGTAAAATTAGGTGCCTTATACTCGAGTATATACGGTAATCAGTCCAGACAGTGAAAAACTCTCATACTGTACATGCTTCCTTGGTTCCATTCTTCCATCTAAGATGCTTCTTTGGATTTTGGACGGCTAGGCTGTGAAAAGTCTTACACATGTGGTATCCCCAAACTCAGGAGGAGTAGCAAAATGTGTTTTGAGGTGTAATTCTAAGTATGCCCATGATGTGTTAGAAATATCTTATTAACTGACAACTTTGTGTAAAAAAAATGCATTTTCATTTTCTTTTCTGCATTTCCAAAAACTTGTAGTGAAAAATTTATTTTTCAAAAGATTTACAATGCCTTTCAGAAAATATCTTGGAGTATTTGCTTTCCAAAATGGGTTAATTTTGTGGGTGTTTCTCCTTTTCTGGTTCTCCAGGACCTCCAAAATTTTAATAGGTAGGTAGGTCCTTTATGCTCCTTGAAAATCCAAAGGTGCTCCTTGGATGTTGAGCCCCTGTATGCATTTGTGCTGTGAAAAAGTCACGCACATGTGGTATCCCCATACCCGGGAGGCATAGCAGAATGTATTTTTTTTGGGGTGTAATTCTAAGTATATGCTGTGTGTGAGAAATAACTAGACATGTGCAATTCGTTATGTAACGAATCGGAATTCGGATGAATTTTGCATCTTTCGAACATTCAGATGCATCCAAATGTCTGAAGAAAAAAACAACAATTTCAACTAATAGAAAATAAATTATAACGAAAATAACGAATGAATTTGGCTTGATTCCTTAATTCTTTAAAGGCCTAATGAAACAAAAGGTCAACTCAGAGTAGATCTTACAGTCCAATCAGCTGATTAATTTTGTGCTGGAGGTTGGATTACTGGCAAAGTGCATTCCTGAGAACTGAGTGAGAAGGGTGTTGTATTGTATTTGTCAGAGGAGAAGAGATATTGTCATTGTGTGTGTTAATGGATTTAATAAACAAACGACTTTCTGAACTACGAATCATAATTTACAAATATATATATATATATATATATATATATATATATATATACACTGTACATACATAAATAACTAATTAAACAATAAAACAAATTGTTTTGTTAAAACTAACATCTATTCTCTACTACTACTCTATTTTCCATTGTGCACTAGTTTAGAAATAACTTGTTGAAATGGCAACTTTTTGAACATTTTTTATTAAATTTCTTAATTTTCCAAAAAATCATGACAAAAATTACAACAAACTCACCATGCCTCCTACTAAATACCTTGGACTCTACCTTCCAAAATATATATACTGTATATACTCGAGTATAAGGCCGAGGGTGAGAATGGAGCAGCTACTGTAAGTGGAAGAGGGTCAACAATGCCCATTTGCACGCCTCACTGTGCCCATTGCAACCTCACTGTTAGGGATAAGCTCGGTGTTCGAGTCGAACATAGGTTCGACTCGAACATCGGCTGTTCGCGCGTTCGGCGAACAACGAACGATTTGGGCCGTTCGCGCCAAATTCGAGTGACGCGAACGGCCCACAATACACTGCGCCATCGCAGTGTAATCCCGGCGCTGTGATTGGCCAAGCATGCACTGTGACCCTGCATGCTTGGCCAATCACAGCACCGGCAGCGAGGAGAGCAATGATTGGCCACAGGCAGGATGCCTGTGGCCAATTATTGCTGAGGGGGTTTAGTACATGCCCCACACTATAAAAGGCCGCCAGCGCGGCAGCCTCATGTAGTGTGTTCCGGCGCAGGGAAAGAGTTACATAGGCAGGGACAGTGTCAGTGCTATTTGTACCTCAAACTTGTGTGTAGGGACAGAGAAGGATAGGTAGGGAGAGTGTCAGTGTCATATTCTTTGCTAAACCTTGTGTGTAGGGACAGACAAGGATCGGCAGGGAGAGTGTCAGTGTCATATTCTTTGCTAAACCTTGTGTGCTGAACCATATTGCTAAACCTTGTGTGTAGGGACAGACAAGGATAGGTAGGCAGAGTGTCAGTGTCATATTCTTTGCTAAACCTTGTTTGTAGGGACAGAGAAGGATAGGCAGGGAGAGTGTCAGTGTTATATTCTTTGCTAAACCTTGTGTGCTGAACCATATTGCTAAACCTTGTGTGTAGGGACAGACAAGGATCGGCAGGGAGAGTGTCAGTGTCATATTCTTTGCTAAACCTTGTGTGCTGAACCATATTGCTAAACCTTGTGTGTAGGGACAGACAAGGATAGGTAGGCAGAGTGTCAGTGTCATATTCTTTGCTAAACCTTGTTTGTAGGGACAGAGAAGGATAGGCAGGGAGAGTGTCAGTGTCATATTCTTTGCTAAACCTTGTGTGCTGAACCATATTGCTAAACCTTGTGTGTAGGGACAGACAAGGATCGGCAGGGAGAGTGTCAGTGTCATATTCTTTGCTAAACCTTGTGTGCTGAACCATATTGCTAAACCTTGTGTGTAGGGACAGACAAGGATAGGTAGGCAGAGTGTCAGTGTCATATTCTTTGCTAAACCTTGTTTGTAGGGACAGACAAGGATAGGCAGTCGAGAGTGTCAGTGTCATAATCTTTGCTAAGCCTAGTGCGCTGAACCATATTGCTAAACCTTGTGTGTAGGGACAGACAAGGATAGGCAGTCGAGAGTGTCAGTGTCATAATCTTTGCTAAACCTAGTGTGCTGAACCATATTGCTAAACCTTGTGTGTAGGGACAGACAAGGATAGGTAGGCAGAGTGTCAGTGTCATATTCTTTGCTAAACCTTGTTTGTAGGGACAGACAAGGATAGGCAGTCGAGAGTGTCAGTGTCATAATCTTTGCTAAACCTAGTGCGCTGAACCATATTGCTAAACCTTGTGTGTAGGGACAGACAAGGATAGGCAGTCGAGAGTGTCAGTGTCATATTCTTTGCTAAACCTTGTGTGCTGAACCATATTGCTAAACCTTGTGTGTAGGGACAGACAAGGATAGGTAGGCAGAGTGTCAGTGTCATATTCTTTGCTAAACCTTGTTTGTAGGGACAGACAAGGATAGGCAGTCGAGAGTGTCAGTGTCATAATCTTTGCTAAACCTAGTGCGCTGAACCATATTGCTAATCCTTGTGTGTAGGGACAGACAAGGATAGGCAGTCGAGAGTGTCAGTGTCATATTATTTGCTAAACCTAGTGCGCTGAACCATATTGCTAAACCTTGTGTGTAGGGACGGACAAGGATAGGTAGGCAGAGTGTCAGTGTCATATTCTTTGCTAAACCTTGTTTGTAGGGACAGACAAGGATAGGCAGTCGAGAGTGTCAGTGTCATAATCTTTGCTAAACCTAGTGCGCTGAACCATATTGCTAAACCTTGTGTGTAGGGACAGACAAGGATAGGCAGTCGAGAGTGTCAGTGTCATATTCTTTGCTAAACCTTGTGTGCTGAACCATATTGCTAAACCTTGTGTGTAGGGACAGACAAGGATAGGTAGGGAGAGTGTCAGTGTCATATTCTTTGCTAAACCTTGTTTGTAGGGACAGACAAGGATAGGCAGTCGAGAGTGTCAGTGTCATATTCTTTACTAAACCTTGTGTGCTGAACCATATTGCTAAACCTTGTGTGTAGGGACAGACAAGGATAGGTAGGCAGAGTGTCAGTGTCATATTCTTTGCTAAACCTTGTTTGTAGGGACAGACAAGGATAGGCAGGGAGAGTGTCAGTGTCATATTCTTTGCTAAACCTAGTGTGCTGAACCATATTGCTAAACCTTGTGTGTAGGGACAGACAAGGATAGGCAGTCGACAGTGTCAGTGTCCTATTCTTTGCTAAACCTTGTGTGCAGGGAGAGAGAAGGATAGGCAGGGGACAGTGTCAGTGTCATTGTTGCTAAGCCTCCTGCACAGTATACTCCTGAAGCTACCCCTTATTGCTGGTTTTCCCATCTCCCTGCAGGCCATTAGAATGTCTGGAAGGCAAACAAGGAGAGGCAGACAGTCAGGAGCCAATAAAAGAGGGCAAGCAGGCTTTGTGTCTGGGGGCAACAGTGCTGGTCGTGGACACGGTGCATTGTCATCAGCACATGGCCATGGGACACGCTTGTCCTTCTTTTTGGCAGCTGGACATGTTGAGTCACATCATGCCGAAGACTTGGTAGAGTGGATGACCAAGCCCTCCTCATCCTCCTCATCCTCTCTCACCCAGGCTCAGGGTACTGGCAAAGCAGCTGCCAAAGCATCCTCTTCCCTGGTATCAATGTCATCATCAGTCACTCCTTCCCTAGACCCACCATGTCCTCCTCCTGAGGAGTTCCCCGAACTGTTTGAGCACAGTGTTGGGTACATGCTCCAGGAGGATGCCCAGCGTTTCGAAGGGTCTGATGATGATACCCAGCTAGAGGAAGGCAGTAGCGTGAGAGCAGAGAGAGGGGATGCTCAAGAAGGACACCAATCTGGCAGTCATGTTCCAGCAGCTGCAGCATACTGCCAGATTGGCTCCAGTGATGAGGAGGGAGGGGATGATGAGGTCACTGACTCCACGTGGGTGCCTAATAGGAGAGAGGAGGAGGAGGAGGAGGAGGCACATCTCCAATGAGGCAGGATGCCCTTGGGTGGCCAGCGTAAGGGCAGCACACCGACGGAATCACACCGCAGAGCTCCGCCTGTGCAGGGCGCTGCCTCTGCCCGTTATTCAAAAAGTTCTTTGGTGTGGGCCTTTTTTGAGGCGAGTGCATCAGATCGCACAGCTGCTGTTTGCAACATATGTCTCAAGCGTATATCGCGTGGCCAAAACATCAGCCGCTTGGGCACCACATGCTTGACCAGACATATGTTGACCTGCCATGCAGCTTGTTGGCAAGCCTACCTAAAAGACCCACACCAAAGAACAAAGCGTACCTCTCCTTGCACCGCATCAGCTGGGATCTTCAACCCCACTATACCTTCAGTCCTCTCTGAAACCTGCACTGAGAGGAATGAAGGTGTAGAATTAGGTGTGTCACAGCCAAGTACTTGCGGCCACTCTGCTAGCAGTACACCGACGTCCTATTCTAGCAGGCAAATTTCCCTGCCCCAGCTGCTGGACCGTCAAAAGAAGTTCACTCCCAGCCATCCACATGCCCAGCGGTTGAATGCTAGCTTGGCTAAATTGCTAGCGCTTCAACTGCTGCCTTTTCAGTTGGTAGACTCGGCCCCCTTCCGTGAGTTTGTGCAATGTGCGGTTCCTCAGTGGCAGGTTCCCAAACGCCACTTTTTCTCACGGAAGGCGATTCCGGCTCTCTACCGGCATGTGGAAGGCAATGTCTTGGCCTCGCTGGACAGGGCGGTCAGCGGTAAGGTGCATATTACCGCTGACTCATGGTCCAGCAGGCATGGACAGGGACGTTACCTATCTTTCACGGCCCATTGGGTCACTCTTTTGGCAGCTGGGAAGGATGCAGGACAAGGTGCAGTAGTGTTGGAGGTTGTTCCACCGCCACGCCTCCAAAATGCTACTACTGGTTGTGACACACCTCTGTCCTCCACCCCCTCCTCTTCTTCTTCCTCCGTGGCCTCTTCCTGTGCTTTGTCCTCGGAACCAGCGGTGCTCTGTAGGCGTTCAAGGGGCTACGCAAGTACGCAGGCAAAAAGATGCCATGCCGTGCTTGCGCTGGTGTGTTTGGGGGACAGGAGCCACACTGGGGCAGAGGTTCTGTCTGCTCTGCAGGGGCAGGCCGAGAGGTGGTTGACGCCACGCCAGCTTAAGCCAGGAATGGTAGTTTGCGACAATGGCACCAACCTCCTCTCCGCTCTCCGACAGGGACAACTGACCCATGTGCCCTGTGTGGCTCACGTCCTTAACCTGGTGGTGCAGCGGTTCTTGGGCAGGTACCCGGGCTTACAGGATGTCCTGAGGCAGGCCAGGAAAGTCTGTGTGCATTTCCGTAGATCTTATAATGCCAGTGCTCGCCTGGCTGAGCTGCAAAAGGAGTTGAACCTGCCCAAGAACCGCCTTATATGTGACATGCCCACCAGGTGGAACTCAACGTTGGCCATGCTGCAGCGGCTGCACATGCAGCAGAGGGCCATCAATGAGTACCTGTGCGACTACGGCACCAGGAGCTCGGGTTTTTTTCACCACGCCAGTGGGGCATGATCAGGGATGCATGCACTGTCCTGGCACCATTTGAGGAGGCCACGAGGATGGTGAGCAGTGACAGTGCATGCATCAGTGACACTGTACCTCTTGTCCACCTGTTGGAACATACGCTGCGTGGAATAATGGACAGGGCACTTGAGGCAGAACAGAGGCAGGAAGAGGAGGACTTCCTTGCCTCTCAAGGCCCCCTTTACCCAGACAGTGTTCCTTCTGTCCCACCCATCGCACAGGAAGAAGAGGAGGAGGAGGAGGAGGAGGATTGTGTCAGCATGGAGGTGGAGCCTGGCACTCAGCATCATCAGCAGCAGTCTTTTAGGGATGATTTACAGTCCCAAGAAACCAGTGGACTTGTACGTGGCCTGGAGGAGGTGGCTGCGGATCATATCGTCCTTAGTGACCCAGAGGACCCTGGACTGAATGCCTCAGCTAACCTACGCTGCATGGCCTCCCTGATCCTGCAAAGTCTGCGGAAGGATCCTCGTATTCTTCGGATCAAGGAGAGGGACCATTACTGGCTTGCCACTCTCCTTGATCCACGGTACAAGGGTAAGGTTGCGGACCTTATCTTACCGTCGCAGAGGGAGCAGTGGATGAGACAACTCCGGGAGGCCTTGCAGAAAGGTCTGTGCAACGCGTTCCCAGAGACTGGGAGGTTACAAACTCCTGGTCTTGGACAACGAGTTGCTGAGGCTTCGGTCAGTCAAAGAAGGAGCGGTGGGGAAGGTGGCCGTCTGACCGAAGCGTTCAGACAATTCTTTAGTCCGCAGCCCCAAGGTATGATCGGTTCCAGCAACCATCGCCAGCGTCTGATATACATGGTGCAGGAATACCTAGGGGCAAGGTCAGACTTGGACACCTTCCCCACCGAAAATCCTCTGGCTTACTGGGTCTTGAGGATGGATCACTGGCCAGAGCTTGCACAGTATGCAATTGAGCTACTGGCCTGTCCTGCATCCAGCGTTCTTTCAGAACGCACATTCAGTGCTGCTGGAGGATTTGTCACGGATCACAGGGTGCGCCTGTCCACCGACTCTGTTGATCGACTGACCTTCATAAAGATGAACCAGTCTTGGATCACCACCAGCTACCAAACACCTGAAGCTGATATAACAGACTAATTTATTTTCAAATGTCACATCCCTTCAAGACTGATGCTGATGCTGAGAGTTTGTCCTGTTATGTTGACTGACTATCCTCCTCCTCCTCAATGATCTGATTGACGATGATAGCTTGGAAGAACATTTTTGTTTCTGGGTGCCGCCACCAGTGGCTAAGGCCCAATTTTTCAGCCCCTGTTTAACAGGGGTGTGTTATTACAATTTTTTATGCAATGCTTTGCAGCAGGGCTCATTCCTGCACTCCAAGTAGAGTATCTGGGGGTGGTTGCAGTGTCGTGGCACCAGCACCAGTGGCTAAGGCCCAATTTTTCAGCCCCTGTTTAACAGGGGCGTGTAATTACAATTTTTGATGCAATACTTTGCAACAGGGCTCATTGCTGTGCTCCAAGTACAGTATCTGTGAGGGGTTGCAGTGTTGTGGCACCAGTGCCTAAGGCTCAATTTTTCTGCCCCTGTTTAACAGGGGCATGTAATTACAATTCCTGATCTAATAATTCACAGCAGGGCCCATTCCTGCGCCCACCAAGACTAACTGTGAGGCCTTACAGTGTTGTGTCAACACCACCACCACCACCACCACCAAAAGCCCAATTTTTCAGCCCCTGTTCAACAGGGGCATGCAATTACAATTCTTGATCTAATAATTCACAGCAGGGCCCATTCATGCGCCCACCAAGAGTAACTGTGAGGGCTCACAGTGTTGTGGCAACACCAACATGTAAGGGGCAAATTTCAGCTGAGTATATATACGGCAGGCCCCTACTTTCAAACATCCAACTTACAAACGACTCCTCCTTGCAAACGGAAGGATACAACAGGAAGTGAGAGGAAATCTACCCCTAGGAAGGCAAATTCTCTCCTGTAAGAGTTAATATGGGAAAAAAAGTGTCTCCTCTCCACTGATTCTTTATCACCAATTCTTGTTTCAATAAAAACCCCAAATTTTCAAAAAACATTTGTCATTAGGACGGAAAGTGAGGTGAACTGTTCTGAACAGGTGCACACTGCACAGACAGCAAAACAAATGTTACAGGGGTGATAACCCTTCCCTATGTTTTCCAAAAAGCTTAAAAATATATTTTTTGGCTGGAGCTACACTTAAACAATGTACCTGTTCAAAATTACAAACAGATTCTACATAAGAACAAACCTACAGTCCCTGTCTTGTATGCACCGCCTGTATACGGCTGTTCAGAGTATATAGGGCCTTTTTTATTTTGTGTGTGGGGTTCCCCTTAATATCCATACAAGACCCAAAGGGGCTGGTAATGGGCTGGGGTAAGGGGGGGGGGTGTGATGGGGTAGCTATGTAATTTTTCTTAAAGATTTTCATCCATATTACCGGGACCAGACATTACATTAAAGCCGCAAGCAGTTTTAAATGGCTTTTTTTCCTTTAGAAATGTAATTTTGTGCAGGGACAGTTCTAAACACGGGAAACACGTGGCACTTCACAGGCATACTTTAGACACCCCCCAGGTACGATATTTAAAGTAATATTTGACTTTTTTTTTTTCACTTTATGCATCATTAACCACTTCCCGCCCAGTCAATAGCGAATTGACGTCCGGGAAGTGGTTGCAATATCGATACTGGACGTCATATGACGTCCTGCAGGATAATGCCTTGCGCGCGCCCGCGGGGGCGCGCAGCGCGGTGATCGGGGACGGCATGTGTCCCTCGGACACAGCGCTTCCCCGATCACGGTAAACAGCCAATTTCATTGGCTGTTTACCATGTGATCGGCTGTGTCAAAGTCACAGCCGATCACCTGTCAAAACAAACTCGGCGGCGCGCTCCGTGCGCGCCGCCACAGGCTTGCAGAGCGGGGATCGGGGAAGGCGAGTGTCCCTTGGACACAGCGCGTCCCCGATCAGAGTAAACAGCCAATGAATTGGCTGTTTACCACGTGACCGGCTGTGTCCAATCACAGCCGGTCACAAATGTAAACAAACTCCACAGGAGTTACTACCTGATCCCTGCTCTCTCCTCACACACCGATCTGTGAGGAGAGAGAAGAGATCAGTAAGTTAGCTCAGTGTAGTTTGTCTACATAAGTTTACAGTGCACAACACGCCCCCCCCATAAAGAGGACCTGTCACACAGCCCAGCACATCAATCAGCCCAGCCAATCAGCCCATCTGTCAATCAGCCCATCTGTCAATCAATCAGCCCATCTGTCAATCAATCAGCCCATCTGTCAATCAATCAGCCCATCTGTCAATCAATCACCCCATCTGTCAATCAATCAACCCATCTGTCAATCAATCAATCAGCCCATCTGTCAATCAATCAGCCCATCTGTCAATCAATCAGCCCATCTGTCAATCAATCAGCCGATCTGTCAATCAATCACCCCACCTGTCAATCAATCACCCCATCTGTCAATCAATCAACCCATCTGTCAATCAATCAATCAGCCCATCTGTCAATCAATCAGCCCACCTGTCAATCATCTGTCACAGGCCCACCTCCATCGGTACCGCCATTGGCACCGCCACACAGGCTACCAGTACCGCCATCGGTACCAGTACCACCACCAGGCCCAGCATCTATACTGCCACACAGGCCCGCTACCAGTATCACCACTAGTGCCGCCATCGGTACCACCACCAGTACCACCACCCGTACCACCGTCGGTAGTGCCACCACCACCTGTACCACCACCTGTACCGCCATCGGTACCATCACCACCCGTACCGCCATTGGTACCACCACCACCTGTACCACCATCGGTACCACCACCACCTGTACCGCCATCGGTACCACCACCACCCATACCGCCATCGGTACCACCACACAGGCCCACCACTAATACCTCCATCGGTACTACCACACAGACCGCCACCACTACCACCAGCAGTACCATTACACAGGCCCACCAATAAGCACTGCCATAATGTCCCAAAGGGTTTACACACCTGAGGAGGCATATGCCATTCTTGCCATGTCGGATGATGAGAGCAGCGGGGAGCTCCCATTATCCGATTCTGGTTCGGAATACGAGCCAGTGGAGGATAGTGGCTCAGAGTCCGAGTCCCCAGAGGAAACCGTCCCTCCCAAAAGAATGCGATCGGCACCAAGATCAGCACCAAGATCAGCACCAAGATCAGGAGAACTGCCCACCACCAGCAGCGCCATACCCCAGGAAGAGGAGCCCAGTACAAGCAATGGAAATGCACGCCCAACCCGAAGAATCCAGCCCCAATCCTACCTTCCCGATGCCCTGGCAAACCCCTTATGGTTGCCTGCCAACTCAGGATCCGCTATCATCCCCCCTTTCACCGCACAGCCAGGTGTGCAGCCCGACACTACAAATTTTTCTAAATTTGATTATTTTTGTTTATTTTTCCCACAAGATTTGCTGCAGAATATAGTGGATCAAACGAATCTGTATGCATCCCAATTTATTGCTGCCAACCCCGATTCTTCCTACGCCTGCATGTTCCAGTGGCGGCGTCTAACATTGGAGGAATTTAAATTATTTTTGGGCCTTATGTTCAATATGGGGCTTACAAAAAAGAACGAAGTCCATTCATATTGGTCCAAATGCCCCATCCAACACATGCCCATATATTCCGCTGTCATGTCCAGGAAAAGATACGACATGATTATGCGCTTTCTCCACTTCAATGACAATTCACAGTGCCCTCCCCGAGATCATCCCAACTACGACAAATTGTACAAGATACGCCCCCTAATCAATGCCTTTTCCCAGCGATTTGAAGAAGTTTTCATCCCAGACCAAAAAATTTGTGTGGACGAGTCCCTCGTACATTTCACCGGCCGACTGCAGTTCAAGCAGTACATACCAAGCAAGAGAGCCAGGTATGGGTTAAAATTAAATAAATTATGTGATCGAGCCACTGGATACGTCTGCAAATTCAGGATCTACGAAGGCAAAGACTCCCAGCTCCAGCCCCGTGATTGCCCCACATATATTGGAACCAGTGGGAAAATTGTCTGGGAGGTGGCATACCCCCTGTTCGGAAAAGGTTACCATTTATATGTTGATAATTATTATACCAGCCTGCCCCTTTTTCGCCACCTTTACAGTAAACAAACCCCGGCCTGCGGTACCTTAAAAAAAAACCGGAAGGGATTCCCACAAAATTTATTGACAAAAAAATTGCGACCTGGAGAATCGGCATCCATGAGGAACGAGGAGGTGTTGGCCATGAAGTGGAGGGACAAGAAAGATGTCCACATCCTCTCTACGATCCACAATGACACCATGGTGGAGATCCCAAGAAGACGCGGCTCCATTGTAAAGCCTGAATGTGTCCACGACTACAATTTGTACATGGGGGGGGGTGGATTTAAACGACCAGATGCTACAGCCCTACTTATCAACCAGAAAGTCCCATTATTGGCACAAAAAAGTTGCGTTTCACCTGTTTCACATGGCCCTTTTTAATTCGTTTGTCTGCTACCAAAAAGCAACTCAAAATCACCGACTCCACTACCTCCAATATATCGAAGATATCATCGATGCCCTCATTTACCAACAAGATCCCGCCCCAGGAAGCATTCGCTCTGATAGTGTGAGTCGGCTTCACGAGCGACACTATCCCTTTAGCATCCCCCCCACAGAATCTGGAAGAAGACGCCAAAAGAAATGCCGTGTATGCAGCAGAGGAGGAGTAAGAAGAGACACCAGCTATTATTGTCCCGATTGTCCCTCCCAACCTGGCCTGTGCATCGGAAATTGCTTCAAAAATTATCATACATCCATTAGTTCCCCTTATTATTAACAGACTGCCATTTCCCTATTTGCCTGCTACCATGTTACTAACTACCTTCCATGTTAATTAACTGACCCTGGCCTGTTTACCGACGATGCCTCTGCCTGCCGATTTAAACCACGTTTCTGACTTCCACGTGTACCGACCTTGGCCTGTTAATCGACCATGTTTTTGCCTGCCACTTGGACTGATCTTTTGGCCATCTACTTTTAGTACACAGGGGTCTCACATATGTGAGGGGCTTCAGAATAGTGTTCTGAGTAGAGAAAACCAGTTTTTCGTTTTCTGTGCTCCAAGAACAGGGTCTGGTTGCCCGGAGGCTTCAAAGCGATTTGGGTGGGAGAAGCCTCTACCCCTGTCCCCCTGGCCCTAAGCTTGATGGTCCTTCCTGCTGCCTGGACCAATAATTTGGCTGTGCTGACCATATTACTGCCTGTAATGACCCATGACATTATGGACCATGTTTCTTCCTGCTGCTTGGACCAATACTTTGGCTGTGTTGACCATATATCTGCCTGCTGCCTCTACTGACTTTGGACAGCATTTCTGCCGGGACACCTCTGCCTGCTACCTGGACCTGTGCTTTGGCTGTGCTCTGGCTGTGCTGACAGTATCTCTGCCTGTGCGATCTATGGACAGTATTCCTGCCTGCTGCCTGGATGATTGCTTTTGCTGTCGCTGACCTCATCCCTGCCTGCTGCCTGGACCGATGCTCTCCTCTGTGGACCACTGCACTTCTAAAACCACAGGTAATCTTTTGTTATTTGGTATGTACCTGCTATGTGTTAGATATATGAAGGGCCTTCAAAAATGTGATCGGTAGTCAGAAAATGATATGTGCAATTAATGCTGCTAGAATGCCTGGAAGTGCTACTTGGATGTTGGGCCTCTGTATGTGGCCAGGCTGTGTAAAAGTCTCAAACATGTGGTATCGCCATACTCAGGAGGAGTAGCAGAATGCATTTTGGGGTGTAATTTTTGCTATGTACATATTATGTGTTAGAAATATCTTATAAATTGACAACTTTGTGTAAAAAAAATGCATTTAAATTTTTTCTCCACATTTTCCAAAACCTTCTGGAAAAAAATGAACCGTTCAAAAGACTCATAATGCTTCATAGATTATACGTTGGGGTGTGTGCTTTCCAAAATGGGGTCATTTTGTGGAAAATTCCATTGTCCTGGTGCTCCAGGGCCTTCAAAAGTGTAATAGGTGGTTGAGAAAGGATATGTGCGATTTATGCTTGTAGAACGCCTGAAAGTGCTACTTCAATGTTGGGCCTCTGTATATGGCCAGGCTGTGTAAAAGTCTCACACATGTGGTATCGCTATACTCAGGAGGAGTAGCAGAATGCATTTTGGGGTGTTATTTTTGCTATGTATATGCTATGCATTAGAAATATCTTATAAATGGACAACTTTGTGTAAAAAAAATGCATTTTCATTTTTTCTCCACATTTTCCAAAACCTTCTGGAAAAAAATGAACCGTTCAAAAGACTCATAATGCTTCATAGATTATACGTTGGGGTGTGTGCTTTCCAAAATGGGGTCATTTTGTGGAAAATTCTATTGTCCTGGTGCTCCAGGGCCTTCAAAATTGTAATAGGTGGTTGAGAAAGGATATGTGCGATTTATGCTTGTAGAACGCCTGAAAGTGCTACTTCAATGTTGGGCCTCTGTATGTGGCCAGGCTGTGTAAAAGTCTCACACATGTGGTATCGCTACACTCAGGTGGAGTAGCAAAATGTATTTTGGGGTGTAGTTGCAATTATGCATATGCTGTGTGAGAGAAAAAAACTGTTAATATGACCAGTTTGTGTAAAAAAATAAATAAAAAAAAAAAATTAAATTTTCCCAAGAATTGTGGGAAAAAAATACAACTTCAAAAAACTCACCACGCCTCTTAGTAAATACCTTGGACTGTCTACTTTCCAAAAAGGGGTAATTTTGGGGTATTTGTACTTTCCTCGCTTGTTAGTGTCTCAAGAAATGAGATATCCCTTCAGTACATCAGGCGTGATCAGATGTGATAAATTTTCAGTGATTGCCACCATAGTTTGTAGACTCTATAACTTTCACAAAGACCAAATAATATACACTAATTTGGGTTCATTTTACCAAATATATGTAGCAGTATACATTTTGGCACAAATTTATGAAGAAAAATTACTTATTTGCAAAATTTTACAATAGAAACTAAATAAAAGTGTTTTTTTTTAAAAAAAATTGCTGTTTTTTTGCTTATATCGCAAAAAATAAAAACCCAGTGGAGATTAAATACCACCAAAAGAAAGCTCTATTTGTGAGAAGAAAATGATAAAAATTTTGTTTGGATACAGTGTAGCATGACTAAGTAATTGTCATTCAAAGTGTGAGAGTAAATTGGTCTGGGCGGGAAGGTGCATAAGTGCATGGTATTGAAGTGGTTAAAATGACTGCTCCAGAAAAACGGCCGTTTTTAAAACTTCTTTTTGCATTGATACATGTCCCCTGGTGCAGAACCCGGG
Source organism: Rana muscosa (assembly GCA_029206835.1). Taxonomy (NCBI): domain Eukaryota; kingdom Metazoa; phylum Chordata; class Amphibia; order Anura; family Ranidae; genus Rana; species Rana muscosa. The sequence continues at coordinate 699,527,694 of CM055122.1, forward strand.
TTCCCAAACCCTTTTTAGGACAATAACATGCATAATAGTCGTTATAATTAGCACTTTAGATTTCGAACGTTCGCATCCATTGTATTTAATAGGGTTCTAAAGTTCGTGCGAACTTTCGGTCCGTTCGCGGGTTCTGGTGCGAACCGAACCCGGGGGTGTTCGGCTCATCACTACTCACTGTGCCAACCTCACTGTGCCAATTGTCACTGTGCCCAACCTCACTCTGCCCATTGCCCCCTCACTGTGCCCATCCTCACTGTGCCCACCGTCACTGTGCCAATCCTCACTATGCCCATCATCAGTGTACCTGAAATTGAGAGGCTGCGGGCATCCATTCATTGTTTAAAACTCTCGGTCTCCTCCTGGTCCCTTCCGTGATAGGCGTTTCTCAGCAGACACAGTTCTGCCTATCACGAACCTTCTCTCATTCTCGGACTCAGTTTCCCAGCAGACACTGTGTTCAGTGTTCCGCCAATCACGGACGTCCTCTTGTCCGAGGATGAAAAGGTGTCCGTTATTGGCAGAACACTGAACACAGTGTCTGCTGGGATAGGCGAGGATGAGAGAACGTTTGTGATAGGCGTTTCTCAGCAGACACAGTTCTGCCTATCACGGAAGGGACCAGGAGGAGACCGCAAGTTTTAAATGATGGACGCCTGCAGCCTCTTAATATTTTCAGGTACACTGACTCGAGTATAAGCCGAGGGGGGCATTTTCAGTCCAAAAAAAAGGGCTAAAAATCTTGGCTTATACTCGAGTATATACGGTACCATAGTTTGTAGACGCTGTAACTTTCACACAGATTAGATAATATATACTTATTTGGGATATCTTTGCCAAACAAATGCAGCAAAATATTAATTTAGGGCTAGTAATATTATTTTTTTGCAAAATTTTATAACAGAAACTAAGAAAAATTTGCGTTTTTTTTTTTTTTTGTCAACATTTTAGATATTTTTTCATTTATATAGCAAAAAATAAAAACCCAGTGGTGATAAAATTGTGTTGTGATGAATTCGAAAAATTGTCCAGTGGCAAGAAGGAGGTGAAAGTGTCTGGTATTGAGGTGGTTATTATTGCATTTGTGCTGCGAAAGACAAGTAAAACATTGCACATTTAAAAGACATTCGCAAGGGTATTATTTGTAACTTTTTGTGCAAATGCTGCTACATTCATACAACATTTTTTTTTATAAATAGATCCCTATGTGTTTTGCATTGCCATACCCTTTAAACAAAAAAATCATACAGCATGAATACATTGGGAGTCTCAAGAGAACTCCACAGTACTGTTAACATAAATAAAAAGAGCTCCATAAATAAGCAAGGCCATGCTGCAGTGCTGTGCAGTAAGTAAACTAAAGGAAGGCATATTTAACAACAAACTGCACAACTGTTAATAACCTGCATGTCATTAATGAGCCATTTGTTTGCTGCACCCTGGATAGATGGCTAACATTAAGTTCATCCACTATAACATACAGTATAGCAAAAGACAAGCCCTAATTACTTGCTGTAATAAGTGTGCACATTGTGTAAGTGGGGAAGCTCCTGACTGGAAAATGTGTGCTGTGGATGTGTTAGTACTCTCCTAAATGACTAACGAATATGTATTACTTCTAGAGAAATGCCACAATATTGAGTAGTGAGAGAGACCAAAAAGCCATAGACAGTCTTTTATCCCATGGACCCATCACTGAATGACATTTTACATTTGTTCAATAACAATAAAAACTGCAGCAACCTCAAATGTTTCCCAGTGAGAAAGCATAAATCACAAACTAATGATAAAGGTGTTATGGAAACTAAGAGATGAAGGTCAGATGGGATGATATCAATCACCCGCCACATTTATGTGGTCATTGCAGCCCTACTGCTTAGCTACCCTTTTTGCAATTAGTGAGATGGGTCTTCTAAATAACCTTGCAGAGAACATGGAATTTAGTTGCGTGTTTAAAAATCGTTTTACTCCAAGTTTGCTTATACTAGACCTATTTGCATTTGTTTGTCTTTTTAAAAACCCATCACGACTTTGGGCTAATAAAGCTGACATTCATAAAAATCACTTATTAACCACTTGCTTACTGAGCACTTAAATTCCCCTCCTGCCCAGACCAATTTTCAGCTTTCAGCGCTGATGCACTTTGAATGACAATTGCGCGGTCATACAATACTGTACCCAAATGATTTTTTTTAAATTTTCCCCCACAAATAGAGCTTTCTTTTGGTGGTATTTGATAACCTCTGCAGTTTTTTTTTCTTTTTGTTGTTAAAAAAAATTAAAAAGGCTGATTTAAAAAATATATATATATATTTTTTTATATTTTGTTATAACATTTTGTAAACAGGTAATTTTTCTCCTTCATTGATGTACGCTGATGAGGCTGCACTGATGGGCACTGATGGGCTGCACTGATGGGCCGCACTGATGAGCACCAATAAGGCGGCACTGGTGGGCACCGATAAGGTGGCACTGGTGGGCACTGATAGGCGGCACTGGTGGGCACTGATAGACATCACTGAGAGGTGGCTCTGATGGGTGGCACTGAAGGGCATTGATAGGTGGCACTGGTGGGCACTGAGAAGTGGCACTAATAGGTGGCATTGATAGGTGACACTGACAGGTGGCAGTGATGGGCACTGATAGGTGGCAGTGATGGGCACTGATGGGTGGCAATAATGGTCACTGGTAGGTTACACTGATAGGCAGCATTGCTAGGTGGCACTGATGAGGCACTGATTGGCGGCACTTGTGGGCATTGATAGGTGGCACTTGTGGGCACTAATAGGTGGCACTGTGGGCACTGTGGGCACTGGCAGGTAGCAATTATTATCATACTGCCAGGCACTGGCAGCTGGGACTGATGAGGCACATCTGCCTCCTTCCTCTTCGGGACCGATGTCCCTTGTGAACGAGCCGGCGATTGGCTTTTTACGATTACTGATTCTTTGTTTACATCACGTGATCGGCTGTCACGTGGCCCCTTACTCGGATCGGTGATCACCTGAGTCTCAGTGACTCGGGTGATCACAGTGCGTGACGTGCACGCCCTGCAGGGACGCGTGGGGAGCGCGTGAAGGGGAGGCCGTCTATTGACGGCCTCTCGGATTTTCAGGTCCCCGCTGTAGCCGTCATTTGGCCTCAAGTAGTTAATTCAAGTATATTTAAAAAAACAAAAAAACACTATACACATTTTCTAATGCAGCTAGTAGAAGTACCTTAAATATGTTTTCATACCAGCTTCATGCAAAGCAGCACTTACACCATGGCAATCTGTCAGGTTCTACTGTATTGTACAGTGCTGTCAGTGTACATCCTGTAAACAATCAGCCAACTGGATCAGAGAGATAACTCTATTGTGTTCCTTAACCGCTTGCCGACCAGCTGCCGTCATTATACTGCGGCAAGGTGGCACGATCCCGCAAATTGCCATAACTGTACGTCGGCTCAGGAACTCGCTTGTATGGGAGAGCCCATTGGCCAGCGGGGGGGGCCAATCAGTGGGTCCGGCAGATTTGATGTCCGCCAGACACCCACGATCGTTTCTCGTCGTGACAGAACAGGGATTTGCCTGTGTAAACAAGGCAAATCTCCATTCTGACAGGGGAGATCACACAGGTCCTGTATTTCTGCTAAGCAGGAAGATGGATCTGTGTGTTACACAGTCCCCCATAGAGTTAGAAATCACCTGCAGGGAACACGTTTAACCCTTTGATCGCCCCTGATGTTAAACCCTTCCCTGCCAGTATCATTAGTACAATGTCAGTGCATATTTTTAGCACAGATTACTGTAATAATGTCACTGGTTCTCAAAAAAGTGTCAAAAATGTCAGTTAGGTGTCCGATCTTGTTGCAGTCCCGCTAAAAATCACTGATCACCTCCATTACTAGTAAAAAAAAATAATAATAATATTAATAATAAATCTATCCCCTATTTTGTAGATGTGATAACTTTTGCGCAAACCGATCGAAATATGCTTACTGGGATTTTTTTACCAAAAATATGTAGCAGAATACAAATCGGCCTAAACTGATGAAAAATACAACACTCCAGCTCTCAATGAGAAAAGAACTGTTGCAATTGCTGTATTCAAAACAAGTTCATTTATTAGATGCACGCTAAAATTGTTATAAAACCACAACTGTCATTGAAAAATGAGATAATAAAAAGCATCTAAAGGAACTCATAATCATGGTTGAAGTGCTTCTAAACAAAATAAATACGATACCTTTACCATTTTTTGGAAATGTTTTATAACAGAAAGTAAAAAACGTTGTTTTTTTTTTTCAAAATTGTCTGTCTTTTTTTGTTTATAGCGCAAAAAAAAAAAAAAAACGCAGAGGTAATCAAATACCACCAAAAGAAAGCTCTATTTGTGGGGAAAAAAAGGACATCAATTTTGTTTGGGTACAACATCGCACGACCGTGCAACTGTCAGTTAAAGCGACGCAGTGTCGTATCGCAAAAAATGGCCTGGTCAGGAAGTGGGTAAATCCTTCAAGGCTGAAGAGGTTAAAAAGACACCTAATAATATCCCCTTGATGGCTTTGTAAATAATTTTTAAGAAATAATTTCCTACTGTGTTTTCTACCTCCTTGTAACATCCCCCATGACCTCATGAACCCCCCCACTTCCATTTGTTTGGAACTAGCAGTGCACGTTAGTATCGATTATGTGCACTGCTCTAAGTGACTACAAATCCCATAAGCCATATTCCATAGTCCCCAGTCCATCTCAGAAGCAAGCAAATAAGGACTGCTACGTTCAGAGATACAGTGGGACCATGGAGAAGGAATGTTGTCACCCTCTAATATGAAATCAGATCTCAGCAGCAAAAGAAAAAACGAATTTGGAAGTTTTGAGAAGACTGAGAGATGGAATGTGCTTTTATGAGTAAAGACAAAATAATTGAATTTACTGTAAATTTAACTGAATTGGGTTTAGTAATTTCAACTGTAAAAAATGAATGCTGCGTACACACGACCATTTTTCTCGTCGGGAAAAATTAAATTTTTTCTCTTTGACGAGAAGAACGACTGTGTGTGGGCTTTTGGTCATTTTTCCCGATGAGAAAAACGGCATAAATCACGACGACAAAAAATTAGAACATGCTCTAATTTTTCTCATCGTGATTCACGGCATTTTTTTCCGCTGCAGTTTTCCCATAGGGAAACACTGCCGGGGAGCCTACACATGGTCGTTTTTCTGGACCAAGAGAAAAAATGATGGGAGAGAAACGGCCGTGTGTAGGAAAACAAGCCATTCCTCGTTTTTCCCGTCGATTTTCTCGACGGTGTTTTCACCGTCGAGAAAATCGATCGTGTGTACGCGGCATAAGAGGTGCCACCCATCTAACTAGTATGGCAGTGGTAAGTGATTCACAAAAGTGGCATGTAGGTGGGGTGCAGTGTGGTGCAGCAGCAATAATTCACACAGTCAGGTGCAATGAAAAACGTGTATTGAAGCAATGCAGCGACACTCAGAACAAACCTGGTGGGAAGGCTGCCCAACCAGGTGCACTCACTAAAAATGTGCAGATTTTAGCCAGGCTGACAACGTCTGTTAAGAAAGCAGAATGCAGCCTGGCCATTTTCTTCCCAAGCAGGATGATGCCCACTGCCCAGGGGAGTTGCGACCCTTTGCTTTCCCTTCTCATCAAAGTCCGTTACATGCCCTGGTGGATGACGTCACAAGGGTCAGGGTCACTTCCTAGTTTATTTAGTGGTGGGAGTCGGCGGATCTGTCAAATGGCAGGAGCCTTCATCTGGTGCAGACTTTTGTTTTTTTCAGGTGGGCAGCCAGCGTTCCTCATGATTGATAGTGGATTTACACCAGGGGACATTGTTTTTGTTTTATTTTTTAATAAAGGGCTTGTCAAAAACTGTGTGTGCATTTTTATTTAATTTTTGACACTTTTTTGGTGAATGAGTAGGGTACACCTTACTCGTTCACATGAGGGGTGCGATCTGGGGGCCCCCTTTGTTAAAGAGGGCTTCCAGATTCTGATAAGTCACCTCCTGTACCTCCACAACCACCAGGCCAGGTTTGTGGGGTAGAGGCCCTTGTCCCTATCAACTCGGGGACAAGGTGCTTTGGAGGAGAGCCTCCCTAACCCAAAGCACCCCCCCCATGTTGAGGGCATGTGGCCTGGTATGGTTCAGGAAGGGGGGAGCGTTTTTTCACCCCCCTCTTTCCTGACCCGCCAGGCTGCATACTTGGATAAGGGTCTGGTATGGATTGGGGGGTACCCCACATCGTTTTCTTTTTGGCGTTTCTTTTTCTCAAATTCTATTTCCGGCAACCCGCTGATAGCTGATGAGTAATCTGTTGTTAAGGACGTGGAGGCCGACTTGCCAGTCCGCTCCTTAACAAGCAGCTATACATTGGTTGTTAAGGATGCCAGTGGGCCACTGACTAAGAAAAAAAGAAATGCTGGAAACTAGTGCTTAGCAGCGGTTAACAGTGTTTAAGACCTTCTAGGAGCTGTCAGGTTTTTCTTTCTGCTGGCAAATTGCTCCCAAAAATCCACCAAAAAAACTTTTTTTTTTCTGCTCCTAGAAGCTGAAGCTTGAAAAATACGTTTAGACTAAAATAGTGTGGATGGAAATATAGGAAAACACTCTTTTCTTCTAGCAGCAGAAAAAAGACTCAAAGCAGGTGCTAGGAGCTGCTAGGAGATTACAAATAAGCTAGTGTACATGGAGTAAATAAAAGCTGATCAGTGTAAGCACCCCTGCTTAGTGGTAAATGGTTTGTCTCAACAATCTAACTGCTACATTTGCAACTTGTTTGGTTGAAAAACAACAGACTTACTGGCTAGCTCACCAGATAAAAATAAAGGAAAGAACACCTAAAAAAAAAGAAAATGAATGCAGCCATCACATCTAAAAATTGGTAAGCTGCAATGTAATACAATTTTGCTTTTGGGTTTAATACTACTTTGAAGCATGCATCTAACTAGGTCTAAAAAATAAATAAAATAAAAAATACACATTTCTGAAGGAAACATTCTGATAACTTTTTCTGAAAATGTGTAAAACATGTCAAAAAAAGTTTGACTGGTGCAAACAGAGGGCTACGATATTGACCAAAGATAGACTAAATCCACATATCTTACAGCTGGATTTACCTTGGGCTTCTAAATCACTATGTACTGTTCTTTATTAATTTCCCCAGAGCAGAAATGATGCAAACAATCATATCTCCTTGTGATGTCTTTGTGTATGGTTTGAATGAATACAGTAAGTGGTGGGTCAAGCTAAATGGACCCAAGCAGGGCCGCTGATAGGCCAGTACAACTGGCCCTGTTGTACTGGGCCCGGGCAAACTCCACAGAGTACTAATTAATGTATAAAAAAAAAAAAAAAAAACTTCTACAGCCCTGACCAAACATCATTATCTGCCACAAGCAATCCGGCAAACAAACCCCCCCCCCCCCGTGTTTTTTTTTATTTTTTATTTCTGATACCCCTCGATACCTGCAGTGTTCGGTTCGTGCAGGAAGGGACTATTTTTTCCATTTCGGGCGCGGAAGAATGTCTCTTCTCTCCTGCGCCCGCTCCTCATGCTGGCTCAAGTCCCGGCCAGCATGTCCTTCCCTGGCGCCGTGGAGTGATTCCTCTCCCTCTGCTCTTGGCGCTCTGCTCTTCGCTCGGCTGAGAGAAGAAGCAGTGAAACAGACGAGCGCTGGCTTTAGCAGAAGAAAAAAAAAAAGCAGCATCTTTGACTGTGAGTGTGACACAGACTGACACTCCAGTGAGGCCAGGCAACAGCACTGCAGGATCAGAGAGGAAGTGACTCCTGGGGCCCGGCTAACAGGTATGTGCTTGCCTGGGGGGGGGGGGGGGGTTGGATTCAAGATCTGTGTATTGAGAGTAGTGCCAAGCTGTTGGAAATTGGTATACTAATCCTCTATGTCAGTTCCTAATTCACAAATGTGAAAAAAATTAAATCCTGGAAAATATTAGTTTGTTCCTATACCACTATGGTATTAGCAGTAAGTGCTGAAACTATGTTGAAGTGCAAAAGTGCATTGTTAGCGCATAAAATCTGTGTATATGTGCATATAAAACAATATCTAAGACAATGATAAAGTGCAAGAAAAGGCACATATACTCCGTGACATAAGGTGTAAGCAATAATAAAATAATGATAAAGTGCAAAGAGTGAAATCCGTGTAGAGAGATGGTACTGAGCAGTACCTGTACTAGCAGCAATGCTGCAGTATGGTAAAGTGCATAAGTCTATCCGTGACTTAGATTACTAAGCAGTATAAGATGTGCAATTGCTGAGTCCATACATGACTGTCCTTAATAAATATATGTGCAAAAAATGCAAAGATGATATTGCAACAGAAGAATCCAAACAGTCTCTTAAGGTGAAGGGTGATGTTAAATTAAGGTGCTGAGTGATGTTTATTGTGACTTCCACGCTGTGCTTCTAATAAAGGATGGCCCCTTACCTCACTGCTGTGAGGTTACAGCATGTGATAAAACCCTCTATCGTTCCTGCTTCCTGCTGTCCGGATGGTACCTTGGAACATGGGGGTGTGTAATGCCTGGTGGGAGTTGATCCTCTAGCCGTGGGGTCTCCAGGATGGTGTGCATAAATGGGGGGGGGGGGGGGGAAGGCGAAGGAAGCCCAATATAGTGTAGTATTTTCATATAAAAAATGTATTACATTAATATATATATAAAGTACTCACATTTGTTTACTTGTTATGTGCATATAAAATACGAGCGCCGAGCTTGTCCGCGTCACCACCGGAGGTGACGCGGACGAGCTCTGCGCTCGTATTTTATATGCACATAACAAGTAAACACATGTGAGTACTTTATATATATATATATTAATGTAATACATTTTTTATACGAAAATACTACACTATATTGGGCTTCCTTCGCCTTCCCCCCCCCCCCCCATTTATGCACACCATCCTGGAGACCCCACGGCTAGAGGATCAACTCCCACCAGGCATTACACACCCCCATGTTCCAAGGTACCATCCGGACAGCAGGAAGCAGGAACGATAGAGGGTTTTATCACATGCTGTAACCTCACAGCAGTGAGGTAAGGGGCCATCCTTTATTAGAAGCACAGCGTGGAAGTCACAATAAACATCACTCAGCACCTTAATTTAACATCACCCTTCACCTTAAGAGACTGTTTGGATTCTTCTGTTGCAATATCATCTTTGCATTTTTTGCACATATATTTATTAAGGACAGTCATGTATGGACTCAGCAATTGCACATCTTATACTGCTTAGTAATCTAAGTCACGGATAGACTTATGCACTTTACCATACTGCAGCATTGCTGCTAGTACAGGTACTGCTCAGTACCATCTCTCTACACGGATTTCACTCTTTGCACTTTATCATTATTTTATTATTGCTTACACCTTATGTCACGGAGTATATGTGCCTTTTCTTGCACTTTATCATTGTCTTAGATATTGTTTTATATGCGCATGTACACGGATTTTATGCGCTAACAATGCACTTTTGCACTTCAACATAGTTTCAGCACTTACTGCTAATACCATAGTGGTATAGGAACAAACTAATATTTTCCAGGATTAAATTTTTTTCACATTTGTGAATTAGGAACTGACATAGAGGATTAGTATACCAATTTCCAACAGCTCGGCACTACTCTCAATACACATTCTACTCAGGTCACGGTTCTTTCACCTTTCAGTGTCTTGTAGCAGTTGATGTACTTTAATTGTTTATATATAGTAGCGCGTAGATACCTTTTTATACCCTGGATTCAAGATCTACTGCAGCAGCATCTTTACATTATGGCATTGGCGGCATTAGCGTCATGGGTGGCACTGTCTGCAGCACAATATGGCAGTGGCCGCATAGGTGGCACTGTCTGCAGGTAGCACATGCTTTATTGCCCATAACGCATGTGCTGCCTGTAGAGACAGTGCCGCCAATGCCGTAATGTGTTGCAGACAGTGCCACCCATGACGCTAATGCCATAACGCATGTGCTGCATGCAGAGACAGTGCCACCCATGCCGCCAATGCCGTAATGTGCTGCAGAGACAGTTTCAAGGCGGGTCTGGGGTGGGGCCAGGGGTGGGGCTGAAGGAGGGACCAGGGGCGGGACCAGGGTGGAGCTTAAGGGGGCCCCGTCAGGCAGGCTGTACGGGGCCCCATGATTTCTATCAGCGGCCCTGGACCCAAGAATATATTATTCTTATGCCGCGTACACATGACCGTTTTTTAATGACGAGAAAAATGCAATTTTTTAAAATGGTCATTAAAAATGATCGTGTGTGGGCTTCCGAGCATTTTTCATGACGTGAAAAATGGGCAAGAAAAAATTGGAACATGCTCTAATTTTTCTCGTCGTTTTCCACATCGTCGTTTTTCTCGTCATGAAAAACGGCCGTGTGTAGGCTTTAACGACGTGAAAAAAAATGCGCATGCTCAGAATCAAGTATGTGACGGGAGCGCTTGTTCTGATAAAACTAGCGTTCGTAATGGAGATAGCACATTCGTCACGCTGTAACGGACTGAAAAGCGCGAGGCTGAAAAGCGCGAATCGTCTCTCAACAAACTTTACTTACATGAAGGGTGGCGCCACCCGAATGGAACTTCCCCTTTATAGTGCCGTCTTACGTGTTGTACATCACCGCGCTTTACTCGAACATTCTTTTCCACGATAGTGTGTAGGCAAGGCAGGCTTGAGAAGAATCCCGTCGAGAAAAATGCAGTTTTTTTCAATGACATTAAAAATGGTCTGTGGTACGCGGCATAAGAATTATTACTCCATGCTGTATAGACCAATCAGCTCCAGGCCACAGTTATCAGTGCAAATAGAACCAGGTCCAGGTACAGCTCATAAAACTTGTCTTTTTCAGTGTTTGAAAGGGTTTTTTCTTGGCTACAGACAATCAGAAGTGATAGAAGGTGTGAATATGCTCAATAAGGAAACTTAAAAAGGTTGTAAACCTCCCTTTATTATTTGTACCTATAGGTAAGCCTAGAATAGTGCTTATCTATAGGTACTGTAAATATCTCCTAAACGTGCACTGTGCAGGAGATATTTACTGTATACTGCGCCGATGATGTCATCGGCTCATGCGCTCTGAAGGAAGGGCTGTCCGTGCTGTTTCTTCAGAAGCGTGTGTCATGACCAATGACGTCATGCGGCTTTGGCCAGTCACACAGCCGGATTCCGGAGACCGGAAGGAAGACAGGTGAAAATGGATGCGGCCTGCAGCAGGAACGACGCAGGCTTTGTTTGCAGGTAAGTGTCACATAATGTGCTAGTATGCTATGCATACTAGTACTGTACATTATGCCTTTACTTTACAGGGAAGAAAAAAGGGGGGAAAAAACTACAGAGTTTACTTCCATCGTAGCTGTACGTCAGTCCCTTTAAGTGGGATAGTGCCCGCTGCATCACAGGGGTGCCGATGCTTGTGACCCCCGGTCGTGATGACCGCCAGCCACGAGCGATCGCCGGGCACGAGAGGCAGAACAGGGACGTGTGTGTGTAAACACACACATCCCTGTTCTGTTCTGTGAGGAAAGACAGATCGTGAGTTCCTAATAGCTAGGAATCACGATCTGTCATTTCCTCCAGGTCAGTCCCATCCCCCTACAGTTAGAAACACACTAGGGAACACAATTAACCCCTTGATCGCCCCCTAGTGTTAACCCCTTCCTTGCCAGTGACATTTTTACAGTAATCAGTGCATTTTTATAGCACTGATCGCTGTATAAATGCCAATGGTCCCAAAAATGCGTCAAAGGTGTCCGATGAGTCTGCCATATTGTCGCAGGCCAGCATTACTAGTAAAAGAAATATAATGCTATAAATCTATCCCCTATTTTGTAGATGCTATAACTTTTGCCCAAACCAATCAATATACGCTTATTGCAATTTTTATTACCAAAAATATGTAGAAGAATATATATCAGCCTAAACTGAGAAAAAAATTACCGTATTTATCGGCATATAACACGCACAGGCGTATAACACGCACCTTAATTTTAAGAGGGAAGTTTCAGAAAAAAAACTAAAATTTTAAATAGAGAACTTTGAAGCAAAATAAGGGTCAGTGCCCATCAATGCAGCCTCACCATTGCCCATCTGCAGCCTGATCAATGCCATCTGCAGCCTCACAATTGCCCATCAATGCAGCTTGATCAATGCTCATATGCAGCCTCACCATTGCCATGAATGCAGGCTGACCAATGCCCATCTGCAGCCTCACCACAGATTACTGCTGCCTCGGAGGGGACAGTGAGGTGGGCGGGATGAGCGTCGTCAGATTACATACAGCGAGAATCTCCTGTTTACTCGGCGGCCTCTTTAATACAAAGTCCCGCCTCCTGGACAGGCTTCTATGATAGACAGAACACTGGTCCAATGCCAGCCCAGGAGACGAGGCTTCCTATTACAGAGGCTGCTTTGTAAACAGGAGATTCTCACTGTATGTATTCTGACAGCGCTCGTCCCACCCCCCTCCACGTTCCATCTGAGGCAGCCCAAATTGCAGTATCGGCGTATAACATGCACACACTATTTGCACCCGATTTTCAGGGTGAAAAAGTGAGTGTTTTTACGCCAATAAATACAGTAGCTTTTTTTTTTTTTTTAAATGGGGATATTTATTATAGCAAAAAGTACAAAATATTGCGTTTTTTTCAAAATTGTCGCTCTTTTTTTGTTTATAGCGCAAAAAATTTAAATCACAGAGTTGATCAAATACCACCTTTGGTGGTAGCTCTATTTGTGGGAAAAAAAGGACGTCAATTTTGTTTGGGTACAGCGTCGTACGACCCCGCAATTGTCAGTTAAAGTGAAGCAGTGCCGAATCTGAAAAAACGGCCCGGTCATTGAGCAGCCAATTCTTCCGGGGCTGAAGTGGTTAATGTATTCAGAGAAACAGTCTGCTTGGAATTGCTTATTTTATATCAAATTGAACAAGTACCTTTTTTATTATGTCCTGATTGAAGAGGTTTGTACAAGAGCATTTGTACCTTTATTGTTATGTGCACATCACACTCAGAAAAAGAATATTGTAGAACAACGTAAAAAAATTGCTTTTGATTTTAAAAAGAAAGATAAATAAGTGCAAAGTATGTATACGCAGGAAAAGTATTGTATTATACAGACAACTGGCCCTTACCTAGCTTCGTATTTGGTGGCATTGTTGAACACCTAATGCCTCCATGTGCTGCACACTCGAATTCTTTATGTTAACAAATACAATTTGATATATAAAAATTGGGGGAAGGAAAAGTAGAGAGGTTCATAGCAATAGTAAGTCAAATTTCATGATTTATTTTCCTGGTGCATCCTATAACATGCACATAAACCATGTGTTCTTATACTTCGCATAACTGCATGAAAATGTACATGAATGTGTGCTGGGACCTTCTGAACAGGTAACGTTTTGCCACTTACTGACAATGACAAAGTATTCCCATACCACCCACCACAGACACTTATTGGCCAAAGAGAAAACCCATCATAGCGATGAGCCAATAGGAATGTGGGGACAAGGGAGGGAGTAGGCGTTCCAAACGCGGTGACGTAAAACACTCCGATGAGTCGGGAAAAATTAAGTTTAATGCTTCTGAGCATGCGTCGACTTGATTCTGAGAATGCGTGGGTTTTTTTATCCGATGGACTTGCCCATAGACGATCGGAATTTGCTATCGGTTTTGGATCCATCGGAAAAATTTAAAACATGTTCTATTTTTTAAAACCGATGGAAAAAAGACAGATGTGTCCTATACACGATCGGTTTGTCCGATGAAAAAAATCCATCGGACGGTTTTTATCGGTAAAACCGATCGTGTGTACAGGGCTTAAGGCTTAGCTGTAGGTGTTTGCAATATCTCCTAAACCTACACGGTTTAGGAGATATTTTCCAAAAAAGAATGTACCGTTGACCTCATCGGTGACGTCATCACCGCTCCGGCCAATCAGAGCGCCGGAGCGGCGATACCCGGAACTAACCTTCCGGAGCAATGTCTGCAGCCGGAGGGGGAGACAAGGACGGCTTCGGGGGCTTTGGTCTAAGGTAAGTAATGCATAATGAGCTAGTATGCTAGTCATACTAGCTCATTATGCCTTTCTCTTGCAGGTTATTGTTTTTTAAAAAATATAAATATTTGGGTTTACAACCACTTTAACTCTCAGCACTCCATCTTACATGGTGGACTCTCCCGGAGAGTCTAAAAAGCCCCCCTGTCAATCAAACAGCTGCAACCATTATGAGGGAGTATTGGCATGTCACTAGACACAGGCAGAGGGTCAGCTGTGCTGCTGAGCAAATCCAATCACCTTTTGGCACCTGGAAGGGCACAATGTACATTGAACAGGAATGTTCACCTTGGCTAAACAATTATAAAAGAGTGGAGAAGAGAGGGGAGAGTAGCACAGAAAGATGCTGCTCATGCTGCTTATCTTAAAAGGAACAGTAGTTCCTAGCTTCTAATGAAGCATCAACATAGTCTCACATTTAGTTTTGTTACAACCTGCCTTTTTGGGGTCTTTGGTCCAAATAGGGGAACTTAAACACCACATATTGAGAGCAAACAAGTGTATATAATAAAGCACTAGAATGAGTAAGCATTTTCATTTGCAATGTGACTCCATCATTAGAAAACATCAGATTTTACAATACTGTTTCTGCTATGATGCAGTGGGGTTGATTTACTAAAGTCAAATCCACTTTGCACTACAAGTGCACTGCAAGTGCACTTGGAAGTGAAGTCGCTGAAGATCTGAGGGGCAGATCTGAAATGAGGGGAGGCTCTGCTGATTTTATCATCCAATCATGTACAAGCAAAAATGCTGTTTTTTTATTTTCCTTGCATGTCTCCCTCAGATCTACAGCCACTGCACTTGCAAGTGCACTTGTAGTGCAAAATGGATTTGCCTTTAGTAAATCAACCCCAATGAGTTACTACAATTAGCACATTGCTCTTTCCTTATTGAATAAGCCTGAAAATACAGTATGTCCTTATCAGGGACATGCAGTGAGGTCAGTGGCTGGTGAGACACTGGCTAGTATCAGAGCCAGATACACATAGGTTACATACGCTGCAATCGGTAGACCGAGAGCAATAATTCCAGTACCAGACTTCCTCTGTAACTCTAAACGTGTAATCTGTAAAAAAAAAAATTTTTTTAAAGAATCGCCTACGGAGATTTTTAAGTACTGAAGTTTGACGCCATTCCACAAGTGTGCGCAATTTTAAAGCGAGACATGTTAGGTATCTATTTACTTGCCGTAACATCATCTTTCACATTATACAAAAAATTTTTGTTATTTTTAGTGTTTTTTTTTTATATATATATATTCATGTAACAGTTTTTTTTTTCAAAATAAAACATGTTTGAAAAATTGCTGCGCAGATATCGTGTAACATAAAAAGTTGCAATGACCGCCTTTTTACTCCCTAGGGTGTCTGCTACAAAAATGTATATATAGTTTGGGGGTTCTGAGTAATTTTCTAACAAAAAAAATGATAAATATTACATGTAAGAAAGAAGTGTCAGAATTGGCCTGGGTGGCAAGGGGTAGGGATGAGCTTCGTGTTCGAGTCGAACATACGTTCGACTCGAACATCGGCTGTTCGATCGTTCGACGAAGATCGAACGATTTGGGCCGTTCGCGCCAAATTCGAGTGACGCGAACGGCCCACAATGCACTACGCCATCGCAGTGTCATCCAGGCGCTGTGATTGGCCAAGCATGCACTGTGACCCCGCATGCTTGGCCAATCACAGCGCCGGCAGCGAGGAGAGCAATGATTGGCCACAGGCAGGATGCCTGTGGCCAATTATTGCTGAGGGTGTTTAGTACACGCCCCACACTATAAAAGGCCGCCAGCACGGCGGCCTAGTGTAGTGTGTTCCGGAGCAGGGATAGAGCAGCATAGGCAGGGACAGTGACTTTTATTTCTTTCTTGCTTAACCTGGATTCCTTTAGTTTAGGGAAAGAGAAGGATAGGTAGGGAGAGTGTCAGTGTGTTTTGTGCTTGTGCTATAGTGTGCTTAAAAAAAACATTTTTTCTAGGGACAGAAAACTGTAGGTAGGGAGAGTGTCAGTTTCTTTCACTGTGCAAGTCCTTGTTTCTAGGGACCTGGAAGGACAGTGAGTGAATTCTCCTTGTGCTATATTGTGCTTAAAAAAAACATTTTTTCTAGGGACAGAAAACTGTAGGTAGGGAGAGTGTCAGTTTCTTTCACTGTGCAAGTCCTTGTTTCCAGGGACCTGGAAGGACAGTGAGTGAATTCTCCTTGTGCTATATTGTGCTTAAAAAAAACATTTTTTCTAGGGACAGAAAACTGTAGGTAGGGAGAGTGTCAGTTTCTTTCACTGTGCAAGTCCTTGTTTCTAGGGACCTGGAAGGACAGTGAGTGAATTCTCCTTGTGCTATATTGTGCTTAAAAAAAACATTTTTTCCAGGGACAGAAAACTGTAGGTAGGGAGAGTGTCAGTTTCTTTCACTGTGCAAGTCCTTGTTTCCAGGGACCTGGAAGGACAGTGAGTGAATTCTCCTTGTGCTATATTGTGCTTAAAAAAAAAATTTTTTCTAGGGACAGAAAACTGTAGGTAGGGAGAGTGTCAGTTTCTTTCACTGTGCAAGTCCTTGTTTCCAGGGACCTGGAAGGACAGTGAGTGAATTCTCCTTGTGCTATATTGTGCTTAAAAAAAACATTTTTTCTAGGGACAGAAAACTGTAGGTAGGGAGAGTGTCAGTTTCTTTCACTGTGCAAGTCCTTGTTTCCAGGGACCTGGAAGGACAGTGAGTGAATGCTCCTTGTGCTATAGTGTGCTTAAAAAAAAACATTTTTTCTAGGGACAGAAAACTCTAGGTAGGGAGAGTGTCAGTTTCTTTCACTGTGCAAGTCCTTGTTTCCAGGGACCTGGAAGGACAGTGAGTGAATTCTCCTTGTGCTATAGTGTGCTTAAAAAAAACATTTTTTCTAGGGACAGAAAACTGTAGGTAGGGAGAGTGTCAGTTTCTTTCACTGTGCAAGTCCTTGTTTCCAGGGACCTGGAAGGACAGTGAGTGAATTCTCCTTGTGCTATATTGTGCTTAAAAAAAACATTTTTTCTAGGGACAGAAAACTGTAGGTAGGGAGAGTGTCAGTTTCTTTCACTGTGCAAGTCCTTGTTTCTAGGGACTGGGAAGGACAGTGAGTGAATTCTCCTTGTGCTATAGTGTGCTTAAAAAAAACATTTTTTCTAGGGACAGAAAACTGTAGGTAGGGAGAGTGTCAGTTTCTTTCACTGTGCAAGTCCTTGTTTCTAGGGACTGGGAAGGACAGTGAGTGAATTCTCCTTGTGCTATAGTGTGCTTAAAAAAAACATTTTTTCTAGGGACAGAAAACTGTAGGTAGGGAGAGTGTCAGTTTCTTTCACTGTGCAAGTCCTTGTTTCTAGGGACCTGGAAGGACAGTGAGTGAATTCTCCTTGTGCTATATTGTGCTTAAAAAAAAAAAAAATTCTAGGGACAGAAAACTGTAGGTAGGGAGAGTGTCAGTTTCTTTCACTGTGCAAGTCCTTGTTTCCAGGGACCTGGAAGGACAGTGAGTGAATTCTCCTTGTGCTATATTGTGCTTAAAAAAATCATTTTTTCTAGGGACAGAAAACTGTAGGTAGGGAGAGTGTCAGTTTCTTTCACTGTGCAAGTCCTTGTTTCTAGGGACCTGGAAGGACAGTGAGTGAATTCTCCTTGTGCTATATTGTGCTTAAAAAAAAAAAAAATTCTAGGGACAGAAAACTGTAGGTAGGGAGAGTGTCAGTTTCTTTCACTGTGCAAGTCCTTGTTTCCAGGGACCTGGAAGGACAGTGAGTGAATTCTCCTTGTGCTATATTGTGCTTAAAAAAAACATTTTTTCTAGGGACAGAAAACTGTAGGTAGGGAGAGTGTCAGTTTCTTTCACTGTGCAAGTCCTTGTTTCCAGGGACCTGGAAGGACAGTGAGTGAATTCTCCTTGTGCTATATTGTGCTTAAAAAAAACATTTTTTCTAGGGACAGAAAACTGTAGGTAGGGAGAGTGTCAGTTTCTTTCACTGTGCAAGTCCTTGTTTCTAGGGACTGGGAAGGACAGTGAGTGAATTCTCCTTGTGCTATAGTGTGCTTAAAAAAAACATTTTTTCTAGGGACAGAAAACTGTAGGTAGGGAGAGTGTCAGTTTCTTTCACTGTGCAAGTCCTTGTTTCTAGGGACCTGGAAGGACAGTGAGTGAATTCTCCTTGTGCTATATTGTGCTTAAAAAAACATTTTTTCTAGGGACAGAAAACTGTAGGTAGGGAGAGTGTCAGTTTCTTTCACTGTGCAAGTCCTTGTTTCTAGGGACCTGGAAGGACAGTGAGTGAATTCTCCTTGTGCTATATTGTGCTTAAAAAAAACATTTTTTCTAGGGACAGAAAACTGTAGGTAGGGAGAGTGTCAGTTTCTTTCACTGTGCAAGTCCTTGTTTCTAGGGACTGGGAAGGACAGTGAGTGAATTCTCCTTGTGCTATAGTGTGCTTAAAAAAAACATTTTTTCTAGGGACAGAAAACTGTAGGTAGGGAGAGTGTCAGTTTCTTTCACTGTGCAAGTCCTTGTTTCTAGGGACCTGGAAGGACAGTGAGTGAATTCTCCTTGTGCTATATTGTGCTTAAAAAAAACATTTTTTCTAGGGACAGAAAACTGTAGGTAGGGAGAGTGTCAGTTTCTTTCACTGTGCAAGTCCTTGTTTCTAGGGACCTGGAAGGACAGTGAGTGAATTCTCCTTGTGCTATATTGTGCTTAAAAAAAACATTTTTTCTAGGGACAGAAAACTGTAGGTAGGGAGAGTGTCAGTTTCTTTCACTGTGCAAGTCCTTGTTTCTAGGGACCTGGAAGGACAGTGAGTGAATTCTCCTTGTGCTATATTGTGCTTAAAAAAAACATTTTTTCTAGGGACAGAAAACTGTAGGTAGGGAGAGTGTCAGTTTCTTTCACTGTGCAAGTCCTTGTTTCCAGGGACCTGGAAGGACAGTGAGTGAATTCTCCTTGTGCTATATTGTGCTTAAAAAAAACATTTTTTCTAGGGACAGAAAACTGTAGGTAGGGAGAGTGTCAGTTTCTTTCACTGTGCAAGTCCTTGTTTCTAGGGACCTGGAAGGACAGTGAGTGAATTCTCCTTGTGCTATATTGTGCTTAAAAAAACATTTTTTCTAGGGACAGAAAACTGTAGGTAGGGAGAGTGTCAGTTTCTTTCACTGTGCAAGTCCTTGTTTCCAGGGACCTGGAAGGACAGTGAGTGAATGCTCCTTGTGCTATAGTGTGCTTAAAAAAAACATTTTTTCTAGGGACAGAAAACTCTAGGTAGGGAGAGTGTCAGTTTATTTCACTGTGCAAGTCCTTGTTTCCAGGGACCTGGAAGGACAGTGAGTGAATTCTCCTTGTGCTATAGTGTGCTTAAAAAAAACATTTTTTCTAGGGACAGAAAACTGTAGGTAGGGAGAGTGTCAGTTTCTTTCACTGTGCAAGTCCTTGTTTCCAGGGACCTGGAAGGACAGTGAGTGAATTCTCCTTGTGCTATATTGTGCTTAAAAAAAACATTTTTTCTAGGGACAGAAAACTGTAGGTAGGGAGAGTGTCAGTTTCTTTCACTGTGCAAGTCCTTGTTTCTAGGGACTGGGAAGGACAGTGAGTGAATTCTCCTTGTGCTATAGTGTGCTTAAAAAAAACATTTTTTCTAGGGACAGAAAACTGTAGGTAGGGAGAGTGTCAGTTTCTTTCACTGTGCAAGTCCTTGTTTCTAGGGACCTGGAAGGACAGTGAGTGAATTCTCCTTGTGCTATATTGTGCTTAAAAAAAACATTTTTTCTAGGGACAGAAAACTGTAGGTAGGGAGAGTGTCAGTTTCTTTCACTGTGCAAGTCCTTGTTTCTAGGGACCTGGAAGGACAGTGAGTGAATTCTCCTTGTGCTATATTGTGCTTAAAAAAAACATTTTTTCTAGGGACAGAAAACTGTAGGTAGGGAGAGTGTCAGTTTCTTTCACTGTGCAAGTCCTTGTTTCTAGGGACTGGGAAGGACAGTGAGTGAATTCTCCTTGTGCTATAGTGTGCTTAAAAAAAACATTTTTTCTAGGGACAGAAAACTGTAGGTAGGGAGAGTGTCAGATTCTTTCACTGTGCAAGTCCTTGTTTCCAGGGACCTGGAAGGACAGTGAGTGAATTCTCCTTGTGCTATATTGTGCTTAAAAAAAACATTTTTTCTAGGGACAGAAAACTGTAGGTAGGGAGAGTGTCAGTTTCTTTCACTGTGCAAGTCCTTGTTTCCAGGGACCTGGAAGGACAGTGAGTGAATTCTCCTTGTGCTATATTGTGCTTAAAAAAAACATTTTTTCTAGGGACAGAAAACTGTAGGTAGGGAGAGTGTCAGTTTCTTTCACTGTGCAAGTCCTTGTTTCCAGGGACCTGGAAGGACAGTGAGTGAATGCTCCTTGTGCTATAGTGTGCTTAAAAAAAAACATTTTTTCTAGGGACAGAAAACTCTAGGTAGGGAGAGTGTCAGTTTCTTTCACTGTGCAAGTCCTTGTTTCCAGGGACCTGGAAGGACAGTGAGTGAATTCTCCTTGTGCTATAGTGTGCTTAAAAAAAACATTTTTTCTAGGGACAGAAAACTGTAGGTAGGGAGAGTGTCAGTTTCTTTCACTGTGCAAGTCCTTGTTTCCAGGGACCTGGAAGGACAGTGAGTGAATTCTCCTTGTGCTATATTGTGCTTAAAAAAAACATTTTTTCTAGGGACAGAAAACTGTAGGTAGGGAGAGTGTCAGTTTCTTTCACTGTGCAAGTCCTTGTTTCTAGGGACTGGGAAGGACAGTGAGTGAATTCTCCTTGTGCTATAGTGTGCTTAAAAAAAACATTTTTTCTAGGGACAGAAAACTGTAGGTAGGGAGAGTGTCAGTTTCTTTCACTGTGCAAGTCCTTGTTTCTAGGGACTGGGAAGGACAGTGAGTGAATTCTCCTTGTGCTATAGTGTGCTTAAAAAAAACATTTTTTCTAGGGACAGAAAACTGTAGGTAGGGAGAGTGTCAGTTTCTTTCACTGTGCAAGTCCTTGTTTCTAGGGACCTGGAAGGACAGTGAGTGAATTCTCCTTGTGCTATATTGTGCTTAAAAAAAAAAAAAATTCTAGGGACAGAAAACTGTAGGTAGGGAGAGTGTCAGTTTCTTTCACTGTGCAAGTCCTTGTTTCCAGGGACCTGGAAGGACAGTGAGTGAATTCTCCTTGTGCTATATTGTGCTTAAAAAAAACATTTTTTCTAGGGACAGAAAACTGTAGGTAGGGAGAGTGTCAGTTTCTTTCACTGTGCAAGTCCTTGTTTCCAGGGACCTGGAAGGACAGTGAGTGAATTCTCCTTGTGCTATATTGTGCTTAAAAAAAACATTTTTTCTAGGGACAGAAAACTGTAGGTAGGGAGAGTGTCAGTTTCTTTCACTGTGCAAGTCCTTGTTTCTAGGGACTGGGAAGGACAGTGAGTGAATTCTCCTTGTGCTATAGTGTGCTTAAAAAAAACATTTTTTCTAGGGACAGAAAACTGTAGGTAGGGAGAGTGTCAGTTTCTTTCACTGTGCAAGTCCTTGTTTCTAGGGACCTGGAAGGACAGTGAGTGAATTCTCCTTGTGCTATATTGTGCTTAAAAAAACATTTTTTCTAGGGACAGAAAACTGTAGGTAGGGAGAGTGTCAGTTTCTTTCACTGTGCAAGTCCTTGTTTCTAGGGACCTGGAAGGACAGTGAGTGAATTCTCCTTGTGCTATATTGTGCTTAAAAAAAACATTTTTTCTAGGGACAGAAAACTGTAGGTAGGGAGAGTGTCAGTTTCTTTCACTGTGCAAGTCCTTGTTTCTAGGGACTGGGAAGGACAGTGAGTGAATTCTCCTTGTGCTATAGTGTGCTTAAAAAAAACATTTTTTCTAGGGACAGAAAACTGTAGGTAGGGAGAGTGTCAGTTTCTTTCACTGTGCAAGTCCTTGTTTCTAGGGACCTGGAAGGACAGTGAGTGAATTCTCCTTGTGCTATATTGTGCTTAAAAAAAACATTTTTTCTAGGGACAGAAAACTGTAGGTAGGGAGAGTGTCAGTTTCTTTCACTGTGCAAGTCCTTGTTTCTAGGGACCTGGAAGGACAGTGAGTGAATTCTCCTTGTGCTATATTGTGCTTAAAAAAAACATTTTTTCTAGGGACAGAAAACTGTAGGTAGGGAGAGTGTCAGTTTCTTTCACTGTGCAAGTCCTTGTTTCTAGGGACCTGGAAGGACAGTGAGTGAATTCTCCTTGTGCTATATTGTGCTTAAAAAAAACATTTTTTCTAGGGACAGAAAACTGTAGGTAGGGAGAGTGTCAGTTTCTTTCACTGTGCAAGTCCTTGTTTCCAGGGACCTGGAAGGACAGTGAGTGAATTCTCCTTGTGCTATATTGTGCTTAAAAAAAACATTTTTTCTAGGGACAGAAAACTGTAGGTAGGGAGAGTGTCAGTTTCTTTCACTGTGCAAGTCCTTGTTTCTAGGGACCTGGAAGGACAGTGAGTGAATTCTCCTTGTGCTATATTGTGCTTAAAAAAACATTTTTTCTAGGGACAGAAAACTGTAGGTAGGGAGAGTGTCAGTTTCTTTCACTGTGCAAGTCCTTGTTTCCAGGGACCTGGAAGGACAGTGAGTGAATGCTCCTTGTGCTATAGTGTGCTTAAAAAAAACATTTTTTCTAGGGACAGAAAACTCTAGGTAGGGAGAGTGTCAGTTTATTTCACTGTGCAAGTCCTTGTTTCCAGGGACCTGGAAGGACAGTGAGTGAATTCTCCTTGTGCTATAGTGTGCTTAAAAAAAACATTTTTTCTAGGGACAGAAAACTGTAGGTAGGGAGAGTGTCAGTTTCTTTCACTGTGCAAGTCCTTGTTTCCAGGGACCTGGAAGGACAGTGAGTGAATTCTCCTTGTGCTATATTGTGCTTAAAAAAACATTTTTTCTAGGGACAGAAAACTGTAGGTAGGGAGAGTGTCAGTTTCTTTCACTGTGCAAGTCCTTGTTTCTAGGGACTGGGAAGGACAGTGAGTGAATTCTCCTTGTGCTATAGTGTGCTTAAAAAAAACATTTTTTCTAGGGACAGAAAACTGTAGGTAGGGAGAGTGTCAGTTTCTTTCACTGTGCAAGTCCTTGTTTCTAGGGACCTGGAAGGACAGTGAGTGAATTCTCCTTGTGCTATATTGTGCTTAAAAAAAACATTTTTTCTAGGGACAGAAAACTGTAGGTAGGGAGAGTGTCAGTTTCTTTCACTGTGCAAGTCCTTGTTTCTAGGGACCTGGAAGGACAGTGAGTGAATTCTCCTTGTGCTATATTGTGCTTAAAAAAAACATTTTTTCTAGGGACAGAAAACTGTAGGTAGGGAGAGTGTCAGTTTCTTTCACTGTGCAAGTCCTTGTTTCTAGGGACCTGGAAGGACAGTGAGTGAATTCTCCTTGTGCTATATTGTGCTTAAAAAAAACATTTTTTCTAGGGACAGAAAACTGTAGGTAGGGAGAGTGTCAGTTTCTTTCACTGTGCAAGTCCTTGTTTCTAGGGACCTGGAAGGACAGTGAGTGAATTCTCCTTGTGCTATATTGTGCTTAAAAAAAACATTTTTTCTAGGGACAGAAAACTGTAGGTAGGGAGAGTGTCAGTTTCTTTCACTGTGCAAGTCCTTGTTTCAAGGGACAGAGAAGGACACCTGAAGGTAGCCCTTATTGCTTTTTTCCCATCTCCCTGCAGGCCATCTATTAGAATGTCTGGAAGGCAAACAAGGAGAGGCAGACAGTCAGGAGGCAATAAAAGAGGGCAAGCAGGCTCTGTGTCTGGGGGCAACAGTGCTGGTCGTGGACGCGGTGCATTGTCATCAGCACATGGCCATGGGACACGCTTGTCCTTCTTTTCCGCAGCTGGACATGTTGAACCACATCATGCCGAAGACTTGGTAGAGTGGATGACCAAGCCCTCCTCCTCCTCCTCATCCTCTCTCACCCAGGCTCAGGGTACTGGCAAAGCAGCTGCCAAAGCGTCCTCTTCCCTGGTATCAATGTCAGACTCATCATCAGTCACTCCTTCCCTAGACCCACCATGTCCTCCTCCTGAGGAGTCCCCCGAACTGTTTGAGCACAGTGTTGGGTACATGCTCCAGGAGGATGCCCAGCGTTTCGAAGGGTCTGATGATGAAACCCAGCTACAGGAAGGCAGTAGGGTGAGAGCAGACAGAGGGGATGCTCAAGAAGGACACCAATCTGGCAGTCATGTTCCAGCAGCTGCAGCATACTGCCAGATTGGCTCCAGTGATGAGGAGGGAGGGGATGATGAGGTCACTGACTCCACGTGGGTGCCTAATAGGAGAGAGGAGGAGGAGGATGAGGAGGAGGCACATCTCCAACGAGACAGGATGCCCTTTGGTGGCCAGCGTAAGGGCAGTACACCGACGGAATCACACCGCAGAGCTCCGCCTGTGCAGGGCGCTGCCTCTGCCCGTCATTCAAAAAGTTCCTTGGTGTGGGCCTTTTTTGAGGCTAGTGCATCAGATCGCACAGCTGCTGTTTGCAACATATGTCTCAAGCGTATATCGTGTGGCCAAAACATCAGCCGCTTGGGTACCACATGCCTGACCAGACATATGTTGACCTGCCATGCAGCTCGTTGGCAAGCCTACCTCAAAGACCCACACCAAAGAACAAAGCGGACCTCTCCTTGCACCGCATCAGCTGGGATCTCCAACCCCACTATAACTTCAGTCCTCTCTGAAACATGCACTGAGAGGAATGAAGGTGTAGAATTAGGTGTGTCACAGCCAAGTACTTGCGGCCACTCTGCTAGCAGTACACCGACGTCCGATTCTAGCAGGCAAATTTCCCTGCCCCAGCTGCTGGACCATCGAAAGAAGTTCACTCCCAGCCATCCACATGCCCAGCGGTTGAATGCTAGCTTGGCTAAATTGCTAGCGCTTCAACTGCTGCCTTTTCAGTTGGTAGACTCGGCCCCCTTCCGTGAGTTTGTGCAATGTGCGGTTCCTCAGTGGCAGGTTCCCAAACGCCACTTTTTCTCACGGAAGGCTATTCCGGCTCTCTACCGGCATGTGGAAGGCAATGTCTTGGCCTCGCTGGACAGGGCGGTCAGCGGTAAGGTGCATATTACCGCTGACTCATGGTCCAGCAGGCATGGACAGGGACGTTACCTTTCTTTCACGGCCCATTGGGTCACTCTTTTGGCAGCTGGGAAGGATGCAGGACAAGGTGCAGTAGTGTTGGAGGTTGTCCCACCGCCACGCCTCCAAAATGCTACTACTGGTTGTGACACACCTCTCTCCTCCACCCCCTCCTCTTCTTCTTCCTCCATGGCCTCTTCCTGTGGTTTGTCCTATGAACCAGCGGTGCTCCGTAGCCGTTCACGGGGCTACGCAAGTACGCAGGCAAAAAGATGCCATGCCGTGCTTGCGCTGGTGTGTTTGGGGGACAGAAGCCACACTGGGGCAGAGGTCCTGTCTGCTCTGCAGGGCCAGGCCGAGAGGTGGTTGACGCCACGCCAGCTTAAGCCAGGAATGGTGGTTTGCGACAATGGCACCAACCTCCTCTCCGCCCTCCGACAGGGACAACTGACCCATGTGCCCTGTGTGGCTCACGTCCTTAACCTGGTGGTGCAGCGGTTCTTGGGCAGGTACCCGGGCTTACAGGATGTCCTGAGGCAGGCCAGGAAAGTCTGTGTGCATTTCCGCAGATCTTATAATGCCAGTGCTCGCCTGGCTGAGCTGCAAAAGGAGTTGAACCTGCCCAAGAACCGCCTTATATGTGCACACGCAGCAGAGGGCCATCAATGAGTACCTGTGCGACTACGGCACCAGGACAGGGTCAGGGGAGCTTGGTTTTTTTTCTCCACGCCAGTGGGGCATGATCAGGGATGCATGCACTGTCCTGGCACCATTTGAGGAGGCCACGAGGATGGTGAGCAGTGACAGTGCATGCATCAGTGACACTGTACCTCTTGTCCACCTGTTGGAGCACACGCTGCGTGGAATAATGGACAGGGCACTTGAGGCAGAACAGAGGCAGGAAGAGGAGGACTTCCTTGCCTCTCAAGGCCCCCTTTACCCAGACAGTGTTCCTTCTGTCCCACCCATCGCACAGGAAGAGGAAGAGGAGGAGGAGGAGGAGGAGGATTGTGTCAGCATGGAGGTGGAGGCTGGCACTCAGCATCATCAGCAGCAGTCTTTTAGGGATGATTTACAGTCCCAAGAAACCAGTGGACTTGTACGTGGCTGGGAGGAGGTGACTGCGGATCATGTCGTCCTTAGTGACCCAGAGGACTCCGGAGCGAATGCCTCAGCAAACCTACGCTGCATGGCCTCCCTGATCCTGCAAAGTCTGCGGAAGGATCCTCGTATTCTTCGGATCAAGGAGAGGGACCATTACTGGCTGGCCACTCTCCTTGATCCACGGTACAAGGGTAAGGTTGCGGACCTTATGTTACCGTCGCAGAGGGAGCAGAGGATGAGACAACTCCGGGAGGCCTTGCAGAAAGGTCTGTGCAACGCGTTCCCAGAGACTGGGAGGTTACAAACTCCTGGTCCAGGACAACGAGTTGCTGAGGCTTCGGCCAGTCAAAGAAGGAGCGGTGGGGAAGGTGGCCGTCTGACCGATGCGTTCAGACAATTCTTTAGTCCGCAGCCCCAAAGTATGATCGGTTCCAGCAACCATCGCCAGCGTCTGATAAACATGGTGCAGGAATATCTAGGGGCAAGGTCAGACTTGGACACCTTCCCCACCGAAAATCCTCTGGCTTACTGGGTCTTGAGGATGGATCACTGGCCAGAGCTTGCACAGTATGCAATTGAGCTACTGGCCTGTCCTGCATGCAGCGTTCTTTCGGAACGCACATTCAGTGCTGCTGGAGGATTTGTCACGGATCACAGGGTGCGCCTGTCCACCGACTCGGTTGATCGACTGACTTTCATCAAGATGAACCAGTCTTGGATCACCACCAGCTACCACACACCTGATGCTGATATAACAGACTAATTGATTTTAACATGTCACGTCCCTTCAAGACTGATGCTGATGCTGAGTGCCTGTGCTGTTATGTTGACTGGCTATCCTCCTCCTCCGAGTCCTCAATGATACGATTGATGATGATAGCTTGGAAGATCATTTTTGTTTATGGGTGCCGCCACCAGTGGCTAAGGCCCAATTTTTCAGCCCCTGTTTTACAGGGGCGTGTACTTACAATTTTTTTAGCAATAATTTGCCATAGGGCTCATTGCTGTGCTCCAAGTACAGTATCTGTGAGGGGTTGTAGTGTTGTGCCACCAGTGCCTAAGGCCCAATTTTTCAGCCCCTGTTTAACAGGGGCGTGTCATTACAATTTTTGAAGCAATACTTTGCAACAGGGCTCATTGCTGTGCTCCAAGTACAGTATCTGTGAGGGGTTGTAGTGTTGTGCCACCAGTGCCTAAGGCCCAATTTTTCAGCCCCTGTTCAACAGGGGCATGCAATTACAATTCTTGATGTAATAATTCACAGCAGGGCCCATTCCTGCACCCACCAAGAGTAAGTCTGAGGGCTTACAGTGTTGTGGCAACGCCACCACCACCACCACCACGAAAGGCCCAATTTTTCAGCCACTGTTCAAAAGGGGCATGTAATTACAATTCTTGATCTAATAATTCACAGCAGGGCCCATTCCTGCACCCACCAAGAGTAACTCTGAGGGCTTACAGTGTTGTGGCAACACCACCACCACCACCACCACCACGAAAAGCCCAATTTTTCAGCCCCTGTTCAACAGGGGCATGCAATTACAATTCTTGATCTAATAATTCACAGCAGGGCCCATTGCTGCACCCACCAAGAGTAACTGTCAGGGCTTACAGTGTTGTGGCACCAGCACCACCATCAAAGCCCCAATTTTTACTACCACTGTTCAACAATTATATGTAATTAAAATTCCTGATATAATAGTTGACAGCAGGGCGTTCCAGCACCAACCAAGAGTAACTGTGAGTGCTTACAGTGTTGTGCCAACACCAACAACTAAGGGGCCTATTTCTGCAGAGTATATACGGCAGGTCCCTACTTTCAAACATCCAACTTACAAACGACTCCTACTTGCAAACGAAAGAAGACAACAGGAAGTGAGAGGAAATCTACCCCTAGGAAGGAAAATTCTCTCCTGTAAGAATAAATATGGGAGAAAGGTGTCTCCTCTGTACTGATGCTTTATCAGCAATCCTTGTTTCAAGAAAAACACCACATTTCAAAAACAGTTGTCATTGGGACGGAAAGTGAGGTGAAATGTTCTGAACAGGGGCACAGACAGCAAAACAAATGTTACAGGGGTGATAACCCTTACCTATGTTTCCCAAAAAGTTTAAAAATAGATTTTTGGGCTGGAGCTACAGTTCAACAATGTACCTGTTCAAAATTACAAACACATTCTACATAAGAACAAACCTACAGTCCCTGTCTTGTATGCACCGCCTGTATACGGCTGTTCAGAGTATATAGGGCCTTTTTTATTTTATGTGCGGGGTTCCCCTTAATATCCATACAAGACCCAAAGGGGCTGGTAATGGGCTGGGGTAGGGGGGGGGGGGGTCATGGGGTAGCTATGCCATTTTTCTTAAAGATTTTCATCCATATTACCGGGACCAGACATTACATTAAAGCCGCAAGAAGTTTTAAATGGCTTTTTTTTCCTTTAGAAGTGTCATTTTGTGCAGGGACAGTTCTAAACACGGGAAACACGTGGCACTTCACAGGCATACTTTAGACACCCCCCAGGTACGATATTTAAAGGAATATTTGACTTTTTTTTTTCACTTTATGCATCATTAAAATGACTGCTCCCGAAAAACGACCGTTTTTAAAACTTCTTTTTGCATTGATACATGTCCCCTGGTGCAGAACCGGGTTCCCAAACCCTTTTTAGGACAATAACATGCATAATAGTTGTTATAATTAGCACTTTAGAATTCGAACGTTCGCATCCATTGTATTTAATAGGGTTCTAATGTTCGTACGAACTTTCGGTCCGTTCGCGGGTTCTGGTGCGAACCGAACCCGGGGGTGTTCGGCTCATCACTAGCAAGGGGTTATTTACCATAAGTAATATACAAATAATTATTACTGTATATACTCGAGTATAAGCCGACCCGAATATAAACCAAGGCACCTAATTTACCACACAAAACTGGGGAAACATATTGACTGGAGTATAAGCCTAGGGTGGGAAAATGCAGCAGCTACTGGGTAAACAATGCCCATCTGCAGCCTTACTGTTCCCATTTGCAGTCTAATTGTGCCCATTTGCAGTCTAATTGTGCCCATTTGCAGTCTCACTGTGCCCATTTGAAGTCTCACTGTGCCCAGTTGTAGTCTCACTGTGCCCAGTTGCAGTCTCACTGTGCTCAGTTGCAGTCTCACTGTGTCTATTTGTAGTCTCACTGTGCCCAGTTGTAGTCTCACTGTGCCCAGTTGCAGTCTCACTGTGCCCAGTTGCAGTCTCACTGTGCTCAGTTGCAGTCTCACTGTGTCTATTTGTAGTCTCACTGTGCCCAGTTGTAGTCTCACTGTGCCCAGTTGCAGTCTCACTGTGCTCAGTTGCAGTCTCACTGTGCCCATTTGTAGTCTCACTGTGCCCATTTGCAGCCGTACCTTTCATTACTAAAACAGTGTGTGTCTCCCGCTGTGTAATGCAGTTTGTTCGGCCGTCCATTGAAACAAAGCCCCACCTCTTCCTCGTCCATCCGTGATAGAGGAACACTAGTATACGATGCTGGGAAACTGTATCAGTGTTCCGCCTATCACAGACGAGGAGGAGCCAGGGCTTTGTTACAATGGACAGGCAAACAGAATGCATTACACAGTGGGAGACACACGCTGTTTTAGTAATGGAAGGTACGGCTCACTCGAGTTTAAGCCGAAGGGGAGTTTTTCAGCCTAAAAAATGGGCTGAAAAACTCGGCTTATACTCGAGTATATATGGTATATATTTTTATGGTAATTTACCATATTTTCGAAATCTGTACTTAAGCAGGTGGCTTAACGGACAAATTACTGAAGTTTGAAGTTATAACTTCAAACCAGTAATTTCACATAAATAGATAAATAATAAATTATTATCTTATATTATATAGCAGGGGTCTCCAAACTTTCTAAACAAAGGGCCAGTTTACGGTCCTTCAGACTTTAGGGGGGCCAGACTAGGGCCATTGGGAGTAGAAAATGTCCAAGTGTCCCTTGGGAGTAAATAATACCATATCTTTGGTGTCAGTGGGAGGATTAGTGTCCCACCGTTGGTGTCAATGGAAAGAATTGATGGTGTCAGTTGGAGGAGTAGTGCCCCATTGTTGTCAGCAACAAGAATTATGCCCTTGGAGCTGGATGGAATAGTGTCCCAAGGGCCGCATTAAGGCACGCAAAGGGCCGCATTCGGCCCCAGGGCCGCAGTTTGGAGACCCCTGTTATATAGCATAATAAGATATATTTAGCTTGATTATAACAGTACCTTTTCAGCAGCAGCAGATTCTCATTCTCTCTCTTAACTGTGTGAGAAAAACATGGGATTGTGGGTAAGTCTTATATACATAAAAAAAAAAATGGAAGGTTTCCCCAAGGTTTTTTTTAAGCAGCAGTAAATTGTAGATAGGTAGTTAAATAAAATCTTTTAACGTTGATACATAGTTCATTCAAATGTACAGTGGATTTAAAATACGAACTCTGGTTGACGATACACACAGCAGCATAAAACATCACTTGTGATAGAAAAATATCCCAAATAAACATGGTTTGTCAATGTGTTTACAGCATGGTGATCCACATGAATATTCCGAATACCCCAATGCATTTCGACCCATTTTGTCTCTGGTCTTCTTCAGGGGGAATTATAATCTAAGGGAATATAGTACATAATTCTAGTTTGAAGTATTTCAGCAATGTAGAAAACATTGTTATACATTCCAATTTATACAAAAATATTATTATCTCTATGTTCATATGTATATTTACCATTCAGAGGATGAAAAAAGCAGGGGTGCATCGCACAGACCAGAAGGTTTAAAAACTTTAGCGTTCAGTGATCCCATTGTCTCCACTCGTCCCTACTGCGCACCCTAGGCAAGACCACATCCCACCAGGCTTACAAGGGACCACGCTTTTGGACCTAAAGAGGAGGACAGGTGGCAGGGCACCTGTAATTAAATATACGAGAATCACAATGATTAATTGGCAGAGATTCTATGAGTGTTTAGTACTGCCCTGTGACTGCAGACTGGCTAGTATTGGATCAAATGTTTGATTCTTTAAAACTATCTATTCGTATTGTTACATAATTTATTAATTTATTTAATTTATAGATTAATTAATCCTATTATTAATAGAAATAGTTTGAAAAAAAATGAAAAAATTATTAATTAATAAGATGTCGTTTCTTAAGTAATCAAATTGTAAAGTGAAAGACGATGGAGTGAGGTGATGTGTGTGATAATAGAGTGATTGGAGATGTAAAAAATGTATTACATTTAAACGTGATCTGAAACACAGCAACTAGTGTGGAAAAGAAAGGGGGGGTGAAGATGTAAAAATTGAAAATGAAAAGAGGAATAATGTATTAATTAATAAGCTTGGCCGTGAGCCTGTGAGTACCCATGTGAGTAGATTGAAGTGAGGTATGGAGTGTCAGGCAACAAAAAGTATGTAACACTAAAGCCCTGTACACACGATCGGATTTCCGATGGAATCAAATCCGATGGATTTTTCCATCGGAATTCCGATGAAGCTGACTTCCATCAGTCTTGCCTACACACCATCAGACAAAATTCCACCCGTCCCAAACGCCGTGACGTACAACACGTACGACGGCACTATAAATGGGAAGTTCAAATTCAATGGCGTCACCCTTTGGGCTGCTTTTGCTGATTTTGTGTTACCGCGTGTTAGTAAAAGTTTGGCGTTAGCCGATTCGCGCTTTTCAGTCTCCGTGCTTTTCAGTCCGTTACAGCATGACGAATGTTCTATCTCCATTACGAACGCTAGTTTTGCCAGAACGAGCTCTCTCATCTCCTAATTCAGTCTGAGCATGCGTGGGTTTTTTCTCCGATGGAGTTCCACACAGACGATCGGAATTTGCTATAGTTTTTTTTTCCATCGGAAAAATGTAAAACATGTTCTATTTTTTTTCACCGATGGAAAAAAGTCCCATGGGGCCCACACACAATCGGTTCATCTGATGAAAACAGTCCTTCGGACTGTTTTCATCGGTGAAACCGATCGTGTGTACAGGGCTTAAGTGACAAATGTTGAAAGTATTTGGGTAATGAGATCATATCGATATTGAATTGAAGATATAGACTATATTGATATAAATTATAAAAAACCTTTTGGATAGGGAGTATAAATGATTGGGATATTTGATGGGAATTAAATAATAGCCAGTCTGATATGCCTCAACGCTGCACTTACTCAGTACTCCAATCCTTCTTGTATGGGTTAGCAGCATTCCAGGGATCCCTCAGGTCCATCCAAAGGCTGCGGGTATATAAAGTATATGCCTTGATGGCCTATAGTTAGCAGGTGCTCGTCTCCTCCCCTTTTCCCCCCTCATGACATCTCCAATCACTCTATTATCACACACATCACCTCACTCCATCGTATTTAACTTTACAATTTGATTAATTAAGAATCTACATCTTATTAATTAATACATTTTTCAATTTTTTTCAAACTGTTTCTATTAATAATAAGATTAATTAATCTATAAATTAAAAAATCATGTAACGATACAAATAGATAGTTTTAAAGAATCAAACATTTGATCCAATACTAGCCAGTCTGCAGTCACAGGGCAGTACTAAACACTCATGGAATCTCTGTCAATTAATCATTGCGATTCTTGAATATTTAATTACAGGTGCCCTGCCACCCGTCCTCCTCTTCAGGTCCAAAAGCGTGGCCCCTTGTAAGCCTGGTGGGATGTGGTCTTGCCTAGGGTGTGCAGTAGGGACGAGCGGCGACAATGGGATCACTGAACGCTAAAGTTTTTAAACCTTCTGGTCGGTGCGATGCACCCCCGCTTTTTTCATCCTCTGAATGGTAAATATATGTATGCGGGGATAGGCCCACCATATGTGGAAAAGTTCCTGGGGTTTGGCAGCCTCTTAAATATAATCCTGATACCAAAAGGGTAATTTCACCAATCTCTGTGGGCCCAAATACCTGCTCATGAGGAACCTAAAATTTGATTATTTTGCTGAAGCATTTGTGGAGCAGTGAGATGTGGTGCACCAGATCTGTCTCTATTCCTCCTGGTCAATGCTTTCCTCAAGGTGATTTTCCCATTGCTGTAAATGTGGTAGTAGTTTAGGGGTTTGGTTTTCTAATAATGAGTTATATGAGTTATATGAGTATATTGTAGATATGACTCTGGCTGTTGGTTGCTTGAGGCACATGCGTTTAAATTGAGTCACGGTTTTTAGAATCATGGTGATGATCTTTGTATGGTCAAAAAGGTTTTTAATTTGTAAATATCAAGAGTTCTGAAGCTGGGGCTTCCAGAGAGCTATTTAAAGAGGTGAAACTGATAGGTCCCGTAAATGTGATTAGATTAAAAATATTATTTTGGCCCTTCTTGAAACCACCATCAAATATGTGCCAGTTCAGTATGGCCAGGTGGAAACATGGAGTTATGAATGATAGAAGCTAGAGGTGGATAAAGAAAATTTTGAGTACTTCACACTATTATAAAATTGTAGTGTATCGCAAAAAATTGGGTTGGTTCTTTGGTTATAAACACTAGGAGATACAGGAAAGGTGGACCCCCACCTTGCCAACATCCAAATATTATGAAAAAGGATTGAGAAAGTGAACTAGACCTTCTCAAAAAATAGCGGATTTTATGGCCACGACATGAGGCAGCACATGTAAAACCAAAATAAACTTTATTACAATCATTATTAAAAACTACACACTAATAAAATCAGTACAACACCCGCTACTCTGCAGTAGTTCAACAGATACCCAATTACAAACATGGAGGCATGGATCAATCATATAAACGTAGAAGGTCCATCAACATACAAGAAAATGAGTGTAGATATCAAAAAAGTCAGGTCCATAACTCCTCCATGCGTGCTTGTCAACGTGTTTTGCAAAAGATTTGCTTCCTCAGGACAGATTGGGTAGGTGCTGCTAAAAAAAAAAAAATTATACAAAAACAAAGAAGTACATAAGAATCGTATATCAAAACCGTGTATATACATATTTGAAATTTATTTGTGTATCTTGGGGGGGAAAATTAAAAAATAATAATAATAATTGAAATTATTATATATAGATGAAGTTAATATGATAGTAAAAAATGTACATGTGCTGGCCTGATTGGCCTTGAAAAGAAAAACAGCAGGCAGGAACAGTTCCAAGGAAACGAGGGATGGGCCTCGAAGTGGGGACCCTAAATTGCCAGGTGATATACGGGGCTCCAAAACCCAATGTTGGGCCGAAGGGGGAACACCTCCCAGGGTGGCCAATGAATATTATATAATCTAGCCACTCTATAAAAATAGAAACATTTTAAATCTTGTATATTTTTATTAAATTATGTATGGAAGGGGAACATTTAAGATATCTTACCTATTAGGGTGTGGATATGGATTTGGATTCAAGAATACATTTAAAATATGTATATACACAGTTATGATATATGATACTTATGTACTTCTTTGTTTTTGTATCATTTTACATTTTTAGCAGCACCTACTCAATCTGTCCTGAGAAAGCAAATCTTTTGTGAAACGCATTGACAAGCACGCATGGAGGAGTTATGGACCTGACTTTTTTGATATCTACACTCATTTACTTGTATACTGATGAACCTTCTTCTGCGGGGTCTTTGTTGTGTCTCCTTCCGACCAAATAAGAGGTGAGTCCTGGAGTCCTAAAACTCCCTGGCCAATCGGGTCTCAAGAGGCCAGGAGGAGAATTGAGAAGACAATAGCGAATATAATTTTTTTAAAAACAAAACTGGGTGGGCACAGTGCTCTGCGCACCAAGCCCATCCTTTTTTGAAGCCTCAGGCTCTAATCATGGGCTTAAAAAAAAAAAACCCTATTGAAATTCAATGTGTTCGGCGCCCTGCATGTAGATAAATTAGGGGTCGGGTGCATGGATTAGAGGGCCGGCGCCCCTGCGCCCCTAATGGACTCTCACCTGAGATTTACCGTATTTTTCGGACCATAAGACGCAGTTTTTTCCCTCAAAAATATGAGGGAAAAGGTCTCTGCGTCTTATGGAGTGAATATACACCAGGCACCGCCCACACCACTGCCGGAACCGCCCCCTGCCGCTTCCGGCACCGCCACCACCAAAGAGAGGCAGGAGAGCACAGGACAGACATCCCAAGCCCAGGGATGATGACAGCCGACTGGCAGGGAAACCAAGTGTAGTACTGGATCAATGAATAGGAGCATAGTCAAACAAGCTTGTGGCAGACACTTGTTGAGACAGAAGACAGAGCAGCCCGTACGATGGCAATGGTAAGGCTGCAATAATGGCAATGATCAGGATGCAATAATGGCAATGTTCAGGCTGCAATAATGGCAATATTAAGGCTGCAATAATGGCAATGGTCAGGCTGCATTAATGGCAATGGTCAGACTGCAATAATGGCAATGTTAAGGCTACATTAATGGCAATGTTCAGGCTGCAATAATGGCAATGTTCAGGATGCAATAATGGCAATGGTCAGGCTGCATTAATGGCAATGGTCAGGCTGCATTGATGGCAATGGTCAGGCTGCATTGATGGCAATGGTCAGGCTGCATTTATGGCACAAAAACAAACACAAACGTTCCTGTGCTGCTACTATAAAGAGGAAAAGCAGCTACAAAGCCTGTAGACAAAAAGGTGCATATAACAAAAAACAAAAAAATTGTAGCGCTAAATGGGCATAAATCAACAAATGAATGAATAACCCTTGTAAACAAAGGGAAAATTAAAATCCCAATGTGAATATCAATAATAATTTCAAAACAACCAAAATGTCTCTGGTAAGTGATATCAAAGTACATTCATAATGATGTGAAATAAAAAGTCCAATGGTATTCCACAGTGGTCCAAAATAAATTTGTGATGATTAAACCGCACCAAACAATCTTGAATCAATTTATGGCACATGTCAGGCTGCATTTCTTTGGCACTGGTAAATATTTTAGTACACCATTTGGTTCAGAATATTTTTTTTCATGTTTTCCTCCTCCATAACCTTGGTGCGTATTATGGTAAGGTGTGTCTTATGGTCAGGTCCGTCTTATGGAGCGAAAAATAAGGTATATACAATGTACTGGCCTGGCCTAAAAGTTTAGAAGAGACAAGGTGAGTTTTTTGAAGTTGTAGTTTTTCGTCACAATTAATTGGAAAATGAAGAAATGACAAAAATGTGTTTATTAATCTTATTATTCTTTATTATTATTTGTTTTACATACTGCCACCAGTGCAGTACAGTATCATCATATGACTGGTGTGGTGGTGATCATGGATACCGACTGGTGGCAGTATGTTTTAAAAATATATATATATATATTTTCCATTTGTTTTAACATCTTTTTTTTTTTTAAACATTTGTTTTCTTCTTTTACTATTTTCTTACACACTTTCATCAGAGTAGTGAATAGTAGTATCACCATAGTGATACTGTACTACTCTAGGGGGTGATCAGGGATATTTTTTTTTTACTTTGATTGCTGTTACAGTGATGATTACTGTAACAGCAATGTTTTGAACTGTCATAAATAGGTTTAATTCGTAACAACTGTGATTCCTTTTGTGTGTCCCACGATTAGCCCACAGCTATCACATGGCACAGGGTGCTGTGATTGGCCCCAGCGTATTATAAGAGTCCTCGAAATGCGTTAGTTGTCATATATTTTACCTGTACACACTTCTTTGTATCAACACTGTTATATCTGTACTTCTATGGTCGCATATGCGTAATTTCAGACATGTGTTTTAACCTTTTGTATCAATAAATGTTACTTTTTAATTAATTTTGACTACCTTTGAAAGTGACAATATAGTTTATATAGTCCCAAACCCAGAGGGTATTTTTTTGTTAATGCTTAAATATTGTTGGCATAGCCTCTTGACTGTAGTTTCTGCCAGGGGAGCATGTAACAGGGTGACAACAATGCAGGAGCCTAACCATTAGAAAATTGTCTCTCTACATCACAAAGTGCCATGAATAAAGACCTTCATGCTAGGGACACCAAGTATTATTTTTATGAATGCTGTATTTTTAAAATGATCAAATTCAAATTCAAATTTTGAAATTAGCACGTTAAAGATTGAATGAGATTTTAGCAATTGGCTTTAGGCTGGGTTCACACTGGTGCAAACACAGACATCGCATGTGATTCGCACTGCATTGCTGTGCAGATCACATGCGATGTCTGTGCGATGCAAATTCATACATACAGTTTGTATGGCTAAATTTGCATTGCATTTGGACCAAAATGGTACAGGACCCTTTTTTTGGTCCGCACTGGAATCGGATCGCATGGGTTTTCACACCCATGTGATCCGATTCCTGTGCCATTTGACAATTCGCATTGTGATCTGCTAACTGGTCTGGGAGTGTCTGGTCTGGGAGTTGACACCCACAGCGGTTCGCATGGGGCAGTGTGAACTGCCTGCGAGTGACATGCAATGTGACAACCCGCACAGGAATTGCGCTGGTTCCTGCATCACATATGTGTGAACCCAGCCTTAGATATACTTAACCCATACCACCATGCCAGAAAAAAGGGACTTTAAAACAAACAGAAGCCCTCAAATCAGTTTATCAGCTCTCTAAATAGATAACAATAAACCCAGATTTAGCATCTTAAAATATAGCATTGTCAGTTGCTCCATCCTAGCATTTAGTGTTGTTACCTAAACCCTGAATGCTTTGATATACACCCAAGGCAACATCCAGGGCTTAACATAATATTTCATTAAAAACATTAAGGCAAACCTAATTGAAATGAACCACACCATATCAAAAGTAGGTCAGTCCTTTCACTAATAAATTATCAAGTGCAAACATCTTAGACAATTCTTAAATAGGTTTTATTGATTTTTATCCTTGTTCCATTCAAAGTAACTGGGAAAACTGGTAGACACCACTGAGCCCAGAGAACAGTTTATAACCATATAGTTACTATGTGACCTGACATGCACTTCATGTAGGGCCGCTTTTTTCAAATGTTTTTACATTTCTTTCCCCTTATCTCACAGACATAGAGAAACTACCTATAATGAGAATATTTCATATTTTATTTCTCTATTATAAATTTTTCTGTTTTGGTTCCATAAATGAGATCACAACTGTTTTCATACATGCATACTGTCATCTGTGTATCCAAAAATTCCTTTTCTCTCTGCCATCCTTAATCACTTCAATACAGCGCATTTTCACCCCCTTCCTGCCCAGACCAATTTTTAGTTTTTAGCGCTGTTGCACTTTGAATGACAATTGCGCGGTCATGCAACACTGTACCAAATGTTTTTTTTTCCCCACAAATAGAGCTTTCTCTTGGTGGTATTTGGTCATCTCTGCGGTTTTTATTTTTTGCACTATAAACAAAAGAAGAGCAAGAATTAAAAAAAAAAAACACAATATTGTTTACTTTTTGATTTAATAAATATCCCAATTTTTTTTGTTTACATTTTTTTCTTTTCCTCAGTTTAGACCGATATGTATTCTTCTACATATTTTTGGTAAAAAAAATCACAATAAGCGTATATTGATTGGTTTGCGCAAAAGTTATAGCGTCTACAAAATAGAGGATAGATTTATGGCATTTTTATTTTTTATTTATTTTTTACTAGTAATGGCGGCGATCTGCAATTTTTATTGTGACCGTGACATTGCGGCGGACATATCGGACACTTTTGACATGTTTTTGGGACCATTCACATTTATACATCGATTAGTGCTATAAAACTGCCCTATTTACTGTATAAATGTGACTGGCAGGGAAGGGGTTAACACTAGGGGGCGATAAAGGCGTGCGCCCCCTAGACAGCTGGGAAGTAGGGACGTCATATGACGTCCACCCGGAGGGAGGGAGGGTCCCTGCCGGCGTCATATTACTATGGCCCGGTAAGAAAGTGGTTAATGATGCTTCCCATGAAATGGATGCAAATCTTACTAAGTTTGTCAATATAGTTTTTGATACACACAATCAAAATGGGCATGCGTTTCACCATTATCTTCCCCCATCATACACTGCACCCAGGTCCGTCACCTCCGGGGGGCGTAGAGCATCCCATTCGGCGGTGACTCATTAGGCAGTGTTTACATCGAAAAGATGCAGGGATGCCAGCATGCAATGCGTGACTACCGTCTCCCGGAAGCACAGGGTGACACAGGGGATGGGAATCCTGCATATCCTCCCAGGACAAGGAACTTTTCCCATGGTGGGCAAGGAGGAAAGGAACACCACCAAAGGGAGGAATAGGTCCCCCACTCAAGGAATGCTGTGTAAGGGCCACCCATGCTGGGAATGGCTTCCTAAATCAAGAGTGTCATGCAGACAACTATTGTCCATTTGGGATTGCTCTGTTTTCCCCTACAAGTGCATCTCTTTTCAAGTGTTGAAAATTGGAATAAGAGCACAAACATTCTGGAAAGGTATATTTAAAATTGAAACTAAATTACTAGGGAAAGCAATCCTTCCTGATCCTGCAACGGCCCTACTTAACCTAAAACCAGACTCTATTCCACATACTCAATTCAAATTGCTAGTGCAACTCTTCACAGCTGCCAAACAGACACTAGCAAAATCTTGGAAATCACCTAAATTGGTCTTACAGGAAGCTATAGCTAAAATGAATTATACCATGACCCAAGCCAAGATGGCCGCTATTGCAATGACCTGATCCCCAGATTTGAAAAGATGTGGCAGCCCTGGATTATATATAATACGCCAACTTTGGACAATAAGGTATTAATGCCATGGTAGCCGAATCAGTATGTTATATATACCATTGTTCAACTTCTCTTGGATTTGAAAGGTGACTCTCGGCTCGACCACGCGGACCCCCCTTATATTCCAGTACTCTTTTTTCTCCATTTAATTTTCTTATACTTATTTTCACTTATCTCTTTTTTTTTCCTTTCCCTTTGTTTTTTGCTATTTTATTACTATGATGTTAAAGCTCCCTTAGTATTGTTAATAACTCTTTTCTCCACAGAGGATAATATATATATATATATTGGTAGTTACTAATAATTGCATAAAACCTCTAAAACGTAATAATATTATTACCACTGGAAACTAATTAGTATACCATACTTTGTCTACAAGTATCTACTAATATGTTTACTTATTGAAATAAGAATATTTGAGCTTCTCTATTTTTGATGTATTTAATGTATCATCTATAATTTGTATCACAGCTTGTACTCAATAAAATATATTTGACAAGGAAAATTGGAGTAAGAATACTTATTTTTTTCATCCTTTTTTCTGCCCATTGAGCTGACTAATTTGGAGCTTTCCATATTGATCTGTTTATGATTCTGTTCAGGACCATAAAATGAGTATTTTTGATATACTTACTAGTTATGCCTCTATATTTGAAGATATTAATATTATTAACATACTTTTTTATGTAACTCCAATGCCATTTTTGCCAGCCCTGGGTTTTGTAATATTCTCTTCGCAGGATATGGGCTTTTTTTTGGGGTTAGCTGTTGAATGAATATTTACCTTAACCAATCTATCATATACTAGGAAAGTCTTCCCTTGAATTGCCTCCTGATCCTTTGGTGTGTGTTGAGCTGTTACTGGCATCCGTATCTGATTTCTCTACATAGACGTTGTAAGATATATCCATGTGTGTGAAAAAATATATATTACTTTTTGTATAATGAGTCATTAACTGACCTCTGTCTTGTAGTTACCATTCAGTGCATTCCTCCACAAAGAATCTCCTGAAGAAGACTTTCTGTAGTTAAATAGTTGGGGTACTGTTGTGATGCTATGTTGAATCTGAACAGGACATATCAAAAATTGTTTCTGTAGTCATGAACTTCTGTGTCCATGATGTTTCATTTTAAACTGAATTTTTATATATTTGTATTCAATAAAAACTTTTTAGAATAAATACAAGTGTTGCTGGTGTTTCATTAATCCTCATTAATCTTTATTTTACTCATACCTGTCACAGGTTCCGTGATATTTGGAGTCTTGCCGTGTGTACGCTTTAATGACGGGAAAAAAACCTGCATGCTCAGAAGCAAGTTATGAGACGGGAGCTCTGGTAAAACTAGCGTTCGTAATGGAGTTAGCACATTCGTCATGCTGTAAATTATTGCAACGTTTAATGCAGCGCATTCTTTTCTTCTTTATAATGCTACAATAATCAAATTATTTTGCTGCTGATATTCTCACAGAATTATGACAAACTTGTTTCTTTATTATTTATCGTGATCTCATGAATAATCTTTAGTTTTTGTAAGGCAGATCTCCCTAAATAAATTTTTAATAATGTTTACTATGTTTTATTGAAGATGTTATTTTTTGGTTATTATTTGGATAATATTTTAGACTGATTTCCTTTTTTTTGGGGTATTTTTGAGTGTGTGAAATTATCACAACAACATTATTATTTAGTATTATTTACCCTCAAGGAGGTTAGTATCCCTTGTTAATTTGAAAATGTTTTTTTGAAATGTCCCTGCCTACTCACTAGCAAACTCTCTATTTTGAATAAAAACACATGGTAAATTTTTGCCTGGAAACCAAAAATCCATTTATTCTGGCATAAAAAAAAGGTGAAGGCAAGCCAAAAACACAGGTAATAAAAACAAAGAAGCCAGGAAGGCAGCACTGGAGACCCTGCTTGAATTAGTGCAGACACAGATCACCACAGCAAACAACCAAGGATGTCAAGAACAAAATTGGGACCATGAGAAGGACATATCCTAGCATTATTTTTTGGTCTTCTTTGTAGCCTTCTTTGCAACCTTCCCTGCAGCCTTCTCTGCAGCCCTTGCTAACCGTGTCTTTGGAGGCTGTGTCCCTGGAGGAGAGCTTGTGGCAGGAGCAGGAACAGGAGCAGGCCCATGTCCATTGTTGGCAGTTTGTGACCAATAAGGGCAGCAAATCCCTCTGCAGCGGTGAGGGGGCACTCGGAGGGCCGCATTAGCCTCCCTAATTAGGGCCTGTGTTTCCTCCTCCATCTGTATAAGCCTCCTGGCCCTTTTTGGTGGAATGCAGAGAGGAGGTATCTGGGACCTGGTGTTACGCCGTGTCCCACTGGGGCCTGCCTCCTCCTGGGTCCCACTGGGGCCTGCCTCCTCCTGGCTCACATTTTCTCCCCCCTCATCCTGGCTTTGTTCTGTCTGTGTATCAAAAAGGTACATAGTTCAATTTTGGTCTTCATCTATCACACACATTTGTCACCTCATGACAGTTGCAAATTGAATGCTAATAAATATTAAAGACAATCATTCTGACCCCTGCATTTTTCATTCTTGTCCCCATCATTTTTGGCCACTACTGTCTATTGATATGTCAAACGCTTTTTGTTCAATCTTTAACATTTTCGCACTAATAACATCTATTTTACATTATTATTCTTTTAGTACAAGAAATCTTTAGCTAAATACTATACCTGGCTCCAAATGGTCAAATCAGGCTCCTCCAGGAATTCTGGTTGTTCCTCCGAAGAAGGTTGAACTTGGCTGCAGGGAAGGCTGGAGGGTTGGCTGCAGGGAAGGCTGGAGCTAGTTCTGGGGGGAAGGCTTGAAAGGGATTCCCTTGCTTCCAGATGGTCATCAAGGAAGTTTAGCTGACTGAAGTACCACAGATTAGGCTTGTAAGTTTGATCTGCAGCTGCTCCTGACCTCATTGATTTTATGACTTTGTTGCATTCAGTACAATATGTGCCCCTAATGGTCGCAATTTTCTTCTTGACATCCTCGATTGTTGCTGTGGGGATCTGTGTTTTTATAAATTCAAGCATGCTCTCCAGTGCTATCTTCCTGGCTTCTTTATTTTTATTTGTCTTACTTTTGGTCTGCCATAAAACTGGAAGATTCTTCCACCTTTGCAGGAACTCTGCCATAAACTCAGTATCTTTGAAGACCTGCATTATTTCTGCAAGTCAATAACCAAACAAAAATACTAATGTCAGTCAAGACCCTACCACTAATCTTTCTCACCATATATAGGCCACAAACTCATCTACTGATCAGTCAAGTAAAAAAAATGTTACGTACCCTCGATCTACACGTTCGTTGCTTCCGACCTTCTTCCACACACTGAACGTCATTTTGACACATGCGGATTACCGTTTTATATACACTGCACATGCGTGAATCTCCGCACGCTTTCCCTGCCCCTGACGTTCGTTATACTACTTTCCCCGCCCCTTCTCGCTCGTCGTAATGCAAGACAACATGGCGGACACTCTGCAAGTGGCAACCTCAACCAAGGATGAAATCCAGGTGGAACCACAGACCAGATCCCGGAGATACAAGGCCACAAACATGGCGTTCGAGGAGATGGTTGAAATGGTGGCAATATTGAGGAGGGAGGATTATGATGCAAAACATGGCCCATACAAAAAGCCTAATCAGGTCAAGGCCAAAATAATGGACAGAGTGGTTAAAACTCTGCAAATTAAATTTGGGGTGCGCAGATCAAAAGTACAGCACCGCAAAAGATGGTCTGACATCAAGTTGAGGGAGCTGGAGCAATACCACAAAATTAAAATAGTTATTAGAAAAAGTAAGTAATTTTCCTGTGTTTCTCAGATTATTATTACTAACATGGTGCTGCATGTGCTTTTTCTTTAATGTAGTACAGTTCAAGATGTCAAGTTTCATGTTCGTGGGCACAATAATCGGTCGTAGGAATCATTGTTCATTCGCTCACTAATAATAATATGATTTTTTAGTCGGATACAGTGTTAACTAAATTTGACCATG
Source organism: Rana muscosa (assembly GCA_029206835.1). Classification (NCBI taxonomy): domain Eukaryota; kingdom Metazoa; phylum Chordata; class Amphibia; order Anura; family Ranidae; genus Rana; species Rana muscosa. Next base: position 699,571,705 of record CM055122.1, read on the forward strand.
CCTATTTAGGCATGGTCAAATTTAGTTAACACTGTATCAGGCAAAAACATCGTAATTTTATTAGTGAGCGATTGAACGATGATTCCTACGACTGATTATTGTGCCCAAGAACATGAAACTTGACATATTGAACTATTTATGTGAGAATATTTTTGGAACATGGTTGTGTAGATGTATTGGTAACTATATTTAACTAATTTAACTGGATTCAGTGTACGGTAAGGAGAGTATGCTCAGCAGCTGGTTACACATCTGGACTCAGTAGCACAAGTGTGGGCCACAAAAACAACCTTTTTAGCGTGTCACACACAGGTGATCCAGTGGATACTTGGTGTGTTTCCATGTGTGAAACTTGACCAAAATAGATAAATGTACCAGCTTTGGTAATGGATACAATCATGTGTTCAGCTTAGAACTATTGTCAAAACAGACAATTGTACCACACTTCCAAAGAATGATTCATTTTCCTCTTTCAGGCCTCAAATCCTTTTTTACTCAAGTATACCTTCTGGTTCAATCTCATAGGGCTTCAAAGAGCTTTGAGACGGGAGCCTAGGAACCCCACACCTCCAAACCAAGACCTACAACCGTGGGATGTGGAGGAAGAAGTGGAGGAAGTGGAAAATGGCAACACAACGGGTCAGTGTCATACACCACAGATTCAGGTAATAGATGTAGGCCTGCATATTTATAATACATGGTGTGTTTCAATATTTTAGGTGCTTTTCTGCCTGTGGAGCAAGAAAGATTCACCAGTCACAGTGCCCAGATGGTGATCAACGAAATCCTGGTCTGCTCTCGTGACCTGGATCACATCAAGCAAAACTTGCTCCAGATCAGGCAAAAGACCAAGCAGGTGGAGCAAAGAATAAAAAAGACCATAGATGTGCTTGGGAGGGTTTAAAATTTGAATATGCCAAAAAATGTTACTTTTAATTTTGTTTGTTTTTTTGATTGTTTGGTTTGTAATGTTTTAATTGTTTTTAGTACAAGTGTACATGTTGAACTTTACAAGTTACATATGGTTCATGCGTTTTAGCAAGATAAATACCCCCCCCCCCAAAAAAAATATACAATTTTCTAAGTTTTTATTAAAAAAAACACATTTAAAATGTGCAACAATTAAAAATATTTTATACTCAACAATGTGTGGCTACTTATATCAATGTTGCCTAAAAAGAAAAAATTTGGGGTGTTTACACTGACAAAAATGGTTATTTACTAAAGCAAAATACACATGGCACTACAAGTGCACTAGGATAACCTAGGAGAAAGATAAAAGCAACCCAAAGCAAAAAAAACAAGATGTTTTCAGTAGAAAGTATCTTTTTATTAAAAGAAAAGATTCAAATGTCATCAGGCATTGCAATGGCCACCCTACACATAAAACACTCCAAATACTGTTGCCGCACATCACTGCCGCTTTGGGCGGCCAAGCCTGTAGGGCCAGCTTCCTGGGCTGGCAATACAAATTCAGAATGTCGTGTGGCCTCAGGCCCAACAGAAGCAAAATAATTTGGAGAATTTGTTTTTTAAATAATTATGAAGGATGCAACAGCACATTACAATGTGATTCCACTTGTACTTCGCCATATTTATTGAGGTCAGAAAGAGGCAGAAACGGCTGGCCATGATGCCAAAGGCATTTTCAACCACCCTTCTGGCTCTGGCCAGCTTGAAATTAAACACCCTCCTCTCAGGGGTGAGGGTCCTTTGGGGAAAAGGCCTCATCAGATGTGGACCAAGCGCAAACGCCTCATCTGCGATGAAAACATAGGGTAGTCCCTCTTCATTCTCTGTCGCAGGTGGCAATGCCAGGTCATCCGATTGTAGCCGTTGGGCGAACTCCGTCTGGGCAAAAACTCCACCTCCAGACATCCGCCCATTTTTCCCCACATCCACAAAAAGGAATTCATAATTGGCAGACACCACCGCCATCAGCACGATACTGTGGAACCCTTTATAATTAAAATAATAGGATCCCGAATGGGGTGGTGGCACGATGCGGACGTGCTTGCCATCAATGGCTCCTTTACAGTTGGGAAAGTTCCAACGCTGTGAAAACTCCGATGCCACATTCTGCCATTCCTGTGGCGTAGAAGGGAACTGTGGAGTCAAACAAGAAAAAATAATTAAAACTTTGATACATAAACACTGCGAAGAAGATTATCCCAAAACATTCCTGCCAAAACATCAGTATAACATTAATTTGAAGGAGTATTTTAAGACCAAAAAAAAAATTATCACTAATCAGATTCCTCACACCCTCTGATGGACCAATACATTTATTTTATGGGGGGAAGGTTTGAGATGAGTTGGGGACCTCAGAAATAAAGGCTCTAGCACTCTGTCTGAATTAGAACAAAAAATTTAAATGAACACATTTTAGGAGGGGGGGGCAAGCTTTACAATGGAGCAGACAAAAAAGATTGGGAAGTGACTAGGCTAGGTGTGTTTGGGACCAGTATAGAATGCTGGAGAGGTTGGTCATTGGAAATATGCATGTAGGCCAAAAAAGGAGCATTAAAAGCTTTCAACATGCATGGGGACAAAGGGGACATTCACAGCATATTACAATCATGGTAATTAGGGACTGTTTAAAAAAATACTATACATTAGAAAGCATTAAATACATAGAATGTGAGGTTAAAGGACAAAACTTACCTTAATATATTCCTCCTGCAGGACTTGGATTATGGCAGAACAGGTTTCTGGGATAATGACGCCCAGAGCCTGGGGGGGAGATGCCTGTGGAGAACTTGAGGTCCTGCAAGCTTCTCCCTGTTGCCAGGTAGCGCAACGTAGCAACTAGCCTCTGCTCAGCAGTGATGGCTTCCTGCATAACGGTGTCCTGCCTGGTGATATAGGGGGACACCAAAGCCAAGAGCTGCTGAAAAACGGGGTCAGACATCCTAAGAAAATTCCTGTAGTCATCAGGGTTATTCTCCCAGATCTCCCGCAGCAGAGGCATGTGACAGAATTGGTCCCGCTGGAGCAACCTATTCTTGGTCCATGAACTCCTCCTCACCCTGTTCATGGACCGGAGCTGGGATAAAGCAACAATCCCATCACCAAGCACAGCACGATCTCGGTGACAAGAACGTACCCGCAACATGGCTAGAAAACGGTTGTCTAATCAGAACGAACTAAAAGAACGCACTGAAGAACAGCAAGGCCTCTGAAGAATGACCTGAAAAACAGTAACGAGCGGACAAGAACGCACTGCAAAAACAGATACGAACTGACTACAAGCACTGAAAGACAGATACAAACCCACAAGCACAAACTAAAGACCAGAAAACGATCTTTAAAGCACGAAGACTAAAAAGCGCGAATCGTCTCTCACCAAACTTTTACTAACACGCAGTAACACGAAATCAGCAAAAGCAGTCCAAAGGGTGGCGGCATCCAAATGGAATTTCCCCTTTATAGTGCCGTCGTACGTGTTGTTGAACGTGTTGTACGTCACCGCGCTTTGCTCGAGCATTTTTTTTCACGATAGTGTGTAGGCAAGGCAGGCTTGAGAAGAATCACGTCGAGAAAAACCTTGTTTTTTTCAATGACATTAAAAACGGCAGTGTGTACGCGGCATGGGTGGGCAGGGAGAAATGCATCAGAGGGCTGAGTATGCTTCTCTCATTATGTACACTTGGATCTGTCGGTGTGTGCAGCAGTTTTTTATCTTAGGTCATATAGTTACTATGTTCAAAAAACAATTCCACAACCCGATACATAAGTTAAAACCCACATCACTGCCTCTGGTGTGGACAATTAATAAGAGGCATACTGCAATCCAACCAAGTCAGATAGCTGTTGCATAATCAAATTCTCTGTCTGACTGTGATTCCTAAACCAATGCACACCTATCCATGAGTCAAACCTCAGCCCTCTATTCTGCTCATGTAAAGGACATGAGTCAAGGAACAGCATATCTTCAAGCTGCCTTTAAAGTGATTGTAAAGGTCAAAAAAATGATAAAAAAAAATATGTTATACTTACCTGCTCTGTGTAATGGTTTTGCACAGAGCAGCACCGATCCTCCTCTTCTTGGGTCCCCGCTGGTGCTCTGGGCCCCTCCCCCTTGCCGAGTGCCCCATAGCAACCTGCTTGCTGTGGGGGCACTTGTGCTTGCTCGCTCCCGAGCCAGCTCTCTGCATCCATAAGACACAGAGATTGCGTCTCAGCCCAGCCCCCTGCTCCTGCTTCACTGGCTCGTGATGCTGCATCTCAGCCAATCAGGAGGGAGAGACCCAGGAGAGCCTTGGGTCTCATGCACATCACTGGTTTGAGATCAGGCTTAAGTATTAGGGGGGCTGAGGGGGGAGCTGCACAATGAAGGTTTTTTACCTTCATGGATAGAATGCATGAAGGTAAAAAACCTTCTGCCTTTACAACCACTTTAATGCCGTTAGGAGATTTTAGTCTTCATCAAGCCTTAACACAGGTCTCCTAGTGCAGTCTGTCATGATTGCTCAAGCCCTGACGAAGGGGGAGTCATTTTCTCCCAAAATGCATTTGTTGTATTCAATGCTCTTTAAAATTAAATGTTTCAAACATCCATTGCTTTTAGCTTTGAAATTTCAGGAGTTTTCTGTGAAATCCCATCATGATAAATTTACAAATCCAAGAAAAACATTTTTCCCTTGAGAGTCCATTTCAATCTATGAATTTTCGTAGGTGCTTTTTTTAAGCCTTAGGCAGGTGCGTTGTCATGCCTCAACATGCGTTTTCTTTGTGTGTAGATATGCATTGTTTCCATTATGTATTTCCATTGTGTTTTTCACTCTAGGATTTGGTGTGAATAGAGATACCAGCCATTGACTAATGCCCCATACACACGATCGTTTTTCATGCTGTTAAAAATGCCATTTTTAAAAATGGCCATTAAAAATGATCGTGTGTATGCTCCAGAGCATTTTTAACGACGTGAAAAACGGCCATTAAAAATTTCGAACATGCTCTCTTTTTTCACGTCGTTTTTCATGTCGTTTTTTTTAACGACGTGAAAAACGATAGTGTGTATGCTTTAACGACGTGAAAAAAAACGCGCATGCTCAGAATCAAGTATGAGACGGGAGCGCTCGTTCTGGTAAAACTAGCGTTCGTAATAGAGATAGCACATTCATCACGCAGTAACGGACTGAAAAGCACGAGGCTGAAAAGCGCGAATCGTTGGTCAACAAACTTTACTAACATGAAGGGTGGCGCCATTCGAGCGGAACTTCCCCTTTATAGTGCCATCGTACGTGGTATACATCACTGCGCTTTGCTTGATTGTTTTTTAAAATGATCGTGTGTACGCAAGACAGGCTTGAGAGGAAACATGAAAAAAACGACGTGAAAAACGGCAAGAAAAAAAATGGCAAGAAAAACGATCGTGTGTATGGGGCATTAGGCTTATTAACCACTTCAACACCGGGCTTTTTTTACCACCTCAATACTGGGACTATTCTGGCACTTCTCTCCTACATGTACAAATCATCATTCTTTTGCTAGAAAATTACTCAGAACCCCCAAACATTATATATGTTTTTTTAGCAGACACCCTAGGGAATAAAATGACGGTCATTGCATTTTTTTTTCTTGCACGGTATTTGCGCAATAATTTTTCAAACGCCTTTTTTTTTATGGTTTCATGAATTAAAAAAATAACAAAACAGTAAAGTTAGCCCAATTTTTTTGTAAAATATGAAAGATGATGTTACGCCGAGTAAATAGATACCTAACATGTCACGCTTTAAAACACTCATGTAATGGCGCCAAACTTCGGTACTTAAAAATCTCCATAGGCGACGTTTTTTGTTTTTTTTTACAGGTTACCAGGTTAGAGTTACAGAGGGGGTCTAGTGCTAGAATTGTTGCACGCGCTCTAACGCACGCGGCGATAACTCACATATGTGGTTTGAAAGGCGTTTACATATGTGGGCGGGTCTTACATGTGCGTTTGCTTCTGATCGCGAGCTACCAGGAACAGGGGCGTTTTTAAAAAAAAATAATTATTATTTATATTTTTATTTTACTTATTTTTTTTTATTTTTACACTTTTTTACATTTTTTTTTTGATCACTTTTATTCCTATTACAAGGAATGTAAACATCCCTTGTAATAGGAATTGTTAGTGACAGGTCCTCTTTATGGAGAGATGCGGGGTCAATAAAAAAATTCACTGATCTCATGCTTACTAGCCGCAATGTCGGCTTTGTTCACTTCTGAGGACGCGGGCGTGACGTCATCACCTCGCGCCCAGGCCTCTGACGGTCATAGAGATGACAGGTGACCATCTGGTCACCAGTCATCTCTATGGTTCACCTCCGGCGCCGGACAATTCATTCTCCGGGTCTCCAATGGCACGGGAGAGCCCGGAGATGCACCGAATGGTGGCGGGAAGGGGGATGTCCCCTCCCGCCGCCTATAAGAACGATCAAGCGGCGGAAACACTGCTATGATCATTCTTATGGTGCGCAGAATCGCCGGCAGAATAGAAGGATATCTTAATGATGCCTCTAGCTGCAGGCATCATTCAGATATCCCCCCACAAAGCCCAGGGCATCATATGACGTCCACCCAGGATGGGAGATCCCATCTGTGGACGTCATATTACTATGGGAGGGTAGGGAAGTGGTTAATACCTGTTTCCAGCACATCAAAACATACGTAAAAGACATTTTGATGCATTGCCATTAACTTCTATGGCTCTTTCGAGCACTAAAATGCAGAATTTTTTTTTTACTTTTTCCTACAAAGAAACTAAAAGTGTCTGAATGTTGGTAAAATAAAGAGCCTAGGCAATATCATCCTATCAGCAAAAACCTTTAACCACTTGACTATTGGGCACTTAAACCCCCTTAATAACCAGACCAATTTTCAGCTTTCGGTGCTCTCACATTTTTAATGACAATTACTCAGTCATACAACACTGTACCCATATGAATTTTTTGTCCTTAACACAAATAGAGCTTTCTTTTGGTGGTATTTAATCACTGTTGGGTTTTTTATTTTTTGCGCTATAAGAGAAAAAAGACTGAAAATTCTGTAAAAAAATGATTTTTTTTTTGTTTCTGTTATAAAATTTTGCAAATTACAATTTTTTCTTCATAAATTTTGGCCAAAATTTATACTGCTACATATCTTTGGTAAAAATAAGTACAAATTGGTGCATTTTATTTGGTCTTTGTGAAAGTTATAGAGTCCACAAGCTATGGTGCCAATATCTGAAAATTGATCACACCTGAAGTACTGACGGCCGATCTCATTTCTTGAGACCCTAACATGCCAGAAAAGTACAAATACCCCCCAAATGACCCCTTTTTGGAAAGAAGACATTCCAAGGTATTTAGAAAGAGGCATTGTGAGTTTTTTGAAGTTGTCATTTTTTCCCACAATTCTTTGCAAAATCAAGATTTTTTTTTCTCTTTTTTTTTTTTCCACAAAATTGTCATATTAGCAGGTTATTTCTCACACACAGCATATGCATTCCACAAATTACACCCCAAAACACATTCTGCTATTACTCCCGAGTATGGCGATACCACATGTGTGAGACTTTTACACGGCGTGGCCACATACAGAGGCCCAACATGCAGGGAGCATCATCAGGCGTTCTGGAGCACTCAGGCCAATTCTGACATTTGTCTCCTACATGTAAAAATCATCATTTGTTTGCTAGAAAATTACATAGAACCCCAAAACATTATATATGTTTTTTTAGAAAAGACCTTAAAGAATATAATGGTGGTTGTTGCAACTTTTTATCTCGCACGATATTTGCGCAGCAATTTTTTTAACGCGTTTTTTACGGAAAAAAAATGTTTTGTGCTTAAAAAAAAAAACAGTAAAGTTAGCCCAATGTTTTTGCATAATGTGAAAGATGAAGTTACGCCGAGTAAATAGATACCTAACATGTCACCCTTAAAAATTGCACACACTCGTGGAATGGCGCCAAACTTCGCTACTTAAAAATCCCCATAGGCGACGCTTTAAATATTTTTACTGGTTACATGTTTTGAGTTACAGAGGAGGTCTAGGGACAAAATTATTGCTCTCGCTCTAACGTTCGCAGAGATACCTCACATGTGTGGTTTGAAAACCGTTTTCATATGTGGGCGGGACTTACGTATGCGTTCGCTTCTGTATGCAAGCTCACGGGGACAGGGGCGCTTTAAAAAAAAAAACATTTTTTTTTATTGTTCATTTTACTTTATTTATTTTAGTTTGACATGTTTTTCCGCCCCAAAAAATTTTTTGATCACTTTTATACCTATTACAAGGAACGTAAACATCCCTTGTAATAGGAATATGACAGGTCCTTTTTACAGTGAGATATGGGGGTCAATAAGACCCCACATCTCACCTCTAGGCTGGGAAGCCTGAAAAAACAAAAACAATCCTGGCTTTGATCGTAGCGGTGAGTCGGTAGAAGCACCGGAGGGCGGCGGGGGGGAGACATCCCCTCTCGCCTCCCGTAAGAATGATCAAGTGGCGGAACAGCTGCTATGATTGTTATGGTGTAGGAAATCGCCGGCTGAAAAAGCTAATATCTGAACGATGCCTGTAGCTGCTCCCAACATTCAGATATCCCCGCACAAAGTCAAGGACGTCATATGACTGCCGGCAGGTGGGAAGTGGTTATTGCCGGGCATTGCGGAGTATTGCTTGGTATTGCGGAGTATTGCCGGGCATTGCTGGGCATTGCGGAGTATGGCAGCAGGGTATTGCGGAGTATGGCAGGGTATTGCACGGGGTATTGTACAGGGGGTATTGCACAGGGTATTGCAGAGTATTGCAGAGTATTGCGCAGGGTATTGCAGAGTATTGCGCAGGGTATTGCAGAGTATTGTGCAGGGTATTGCAGAGTATTGTGCAGGGTATTGCAGAGTATTGTGCAGGGTATTGCAGAGTATTGCACAGGGTATTGCAGAGTATTGTGCAGGGTATTGCAGAGTATTGTGCAGGGTATTGCAGAGTATTTTGCAGAGTATTGCGCAGGGTATTGCAGAGTATTGCGCAGGGTATTGCAGAGTATTGCGCAGGTATTGCAGAGTATTTTGCAGGGTATTGCGCAGGGTATTGCAGAGTATTGCAGAGTATTTTGCAGGGTATTGCGCAGGGTATTGCAGAGTATTGCGCAGGGTATTGCAGAGTATTTTGCAGGGTATTGTGCAGGGTATTGCAGAGTATTGCGCAGGGTATTGCAGAGTATTGTGCAGGGTATTGCAGAGTATTTTGCAGAGTATTGTGCAGGGTATTGCAGAGTATTGTGCAGGGTATTGCAGAGTATTGTGCAGGGTATTGCAGAGTATTGCACAGGGTATTGCAGAGTATTGCGCAGGGTATTGCAGAGTATTGCGCAGGGCATTGCAGAGTATTTTGCAGAGTATTGCACCAGGGTATTGCAGAGTATTGCACCAGGGTATTGCAGAGTATTGCACCAGGGTATTGCAGAGTATTGCGCAGGGTATTTTGCAGAGTATTGGCAGGGTATTGCACCGGGGATGGCTGAGCAGGGATGGATGGATGGCTGGATCTGTGACTGCAATTGTCACAGATCCAGCCCACAGCGCTGCTGCCTTGATCTGCTCCCTCCCCTCTCCTCTCACACTGTACCGATCGGTACAGAGAGGGGAGAGAGGAACCGGCGTCATCACATGACGCCGGTCTGTTTACAAGTGATTGCTCCGTCATTTGACGAAGCGATCACGTGGTAAACGGCCGCTATCAGCGGCGATTTACCGCGATTCGTGATGCGCCGGGTCCTCTGGACCCGGCGGTCACGGAATTTCCGTGTGCGCGCCCCAGGGGGCGCGCGGGAGCGCGATTCTGGGAGGACGTTATATAACGTCCTCCCAGAGTTAAGCAATCACCTTGTCGACGTTACTTGTCGGCAGGTGGTTGCAAAGTGGTTAAAACACTGTAACATGAATTTTGGTAATATGGAAATACAGAGGGGCAATCAAAACAAAAAAGCATCTAAACACACTTTGGGTTCAGTCTGCCCTATTCAAAAGCAGTAGTGCATGATACATACAGTTGCAATAAAAAGTATGTGAACCCCTTAAATGATATGGATTTTTGCACAAATTGGTCATAAAATGTGATCTGATCTTCATCTAAGTCACAACAATAGACAATCACAGTCTCCTTAAACTAATAACACACAAGTAATTAAATGTTACCATGTTTTTATTGAACACACCATGTAAACATTCACAGTGTCGGTGGAAAAAGTATGTGAACCCCTAGACTAACGAGATCTCCAAGAGCTAATTGGAGTGAGGTGTCAGCCAACTGGAGTCCAATCAATGAGATGAGATTGGAGGTGTTGGTTACAGCTGCCCTGCCCTCTAAAAAACACACACCAGTTCAGGGTTTGCTTTGTTTCAAGAAGCATTGCCTGATGTGAATGAGGCCTCGCACAAAAGAGCTCTGAGAAGACCTACGATTAAGAATTCTTGACTTGCATAAAGCCGGAAAGGGTTATAAAAGTATCTCCAAAAGCCTTGCTGTTCATCAGTCCACGGTAAGACAAATTGTCTGTAAATGGAGAAAGTTCAGCACTGCTGCTACTCTCCCTAGGAGTGGGCGTCCTGTAAAGATGACTGCAAGAGCACAGCGCAGACTGCTCAATGAGGTGAAGAAGAATCCTAGAGTGTCAGCTAAAGACTTACAAAAGTCTCTGGCATATGCTAACATCCCTGTTAGCGAATCTACGATACGTAAAACACTAAACAAGAATGGATTTCATGGGAGGATATCACAGAGGAAGCCACTGCTGTCTAAAAAAACCATTGCTGCACGTTTACAGTTTGCACAAGAGCACCTGGATGTTCCACAGCAGTACTGGAAAAATATTCTGTGGACAGATGAAACCAAAGTTGAGTTGTTTGGAAGAAACACACAACACTATGTGTGGAGAAAAAGAGGCTCAGCACACCAACATCAAAACCTCATCCCAACTGTGAATTATGGTGGTGGGGGCATCATGGATTGGAGCTGCTTTGCTGCATCAGGGCCTGGACGGATTGCTAACATCGAAGGAATAATGAATTCCCAAGTTTATCAAGACATTTTGCAGGAGAACTTAAGTCCATCTGTCCACCAGCTGAAGCTCAACAGAAGATGGGTGTTGCAACAGGACAACGACCCAAAGCATAAAAAGTAAATCAACAACAGAATGGCTTAAACAGAAGAAACTACGCCTTCTGGAGTGACCCAGTCAGAGTCCTGACATCAACCCAATTGAGATGCTGTGGCATGATCTCAAGAAAGGGATTCACAGTAGACATCCCAAGAATATTGCTGAACTGAAACAGTTCTGTAAAGAGGAATGGTCAAGAATTACTCCTGACCGTTGTGCACATCTGATCTGCAACTACAGGAAACGTTTGGTTGAAGTTATTGCTGCCAAAGGAGGTTCAACCAGTTATTAAATCCAAGGGTTCACATACTTTTTCAACCTGCACTGTGAATGTTTACATGGCGTGTTTAATAATAACATGGTAACATTTAATTCTTTGTGTGTTATTAGTTTAAGCAGACTGTGATTGTCTATTGTTGTGACTCAGATGAAGATCAGATCACATTTTATGACCAATTTGTGCAGAAATCCATATCATTCCAAAAGGGCTCACATATAGTGTTGAGCGAACCCGAACTGTAAAGTTCGGGTCCGTACCGAACTTTAGCTTTTTCCCGAACCCGAACCCGGACTTTGCGCAAAAGTCCGGGTTCGGGTTCGGGTTCGGCAATCTAATTACGCATTTAGAAATGCTTCAGGGGCCAGCCAATCACCTTTTGATTAGCTGGTGTGCCCTTAGAGGCCATCATAGCCATGCCTACTAATGGCATGGCTGTGATTGGTCAGTGCAACATGTGACCCAGCTTCTATATAAGCTAGAGGCACACAGCACACACGTCACTCTGCTTCAGAATAGATAGGGAGAGGATCTTGGCTGCTGCTGTTGCTTTTAGGGAGAGATAGAAAAATACATGAGGTAGTCCTGATTCTGCAATCTGAGGGAAAAGATAGAGAGATAGTGTAGTGTAGGGCCAGGTTCCTGTTGGTGCTTTCAGGGAGAGAGAATATTATATAGGAGTCCAGATTCAGAGATTAAAATCAGCGATCTGCATAGGTTTACCTGTTTGTGTTGCAGTGCAGTCTTTTTACACTGCCATGAGCCCACTGTCAGAGAAAATCTAACTTTTAGGGGGGAAAAGAAAGGCACTTTATTGTGCTCTTTTCCAAAAGACCCATAGGGCAGAAAAAAAAATTGCATTTTATTTTGCTCGTGCAAAAAAAGACCCGATTAGGGCAAAAAAAATAATAATATTTGCACTTTAATGTACGCTTGCAAAAAGAGCCATTCAGGGCTACAAAAAATAGTTTGCAGTGTGTTATACATATGTGGAGGTGTGTGAAATAAACAATTTCTATATAGTTTTCTCCTACTGTGCTATACTAAAAAAACAACATTTTTTTTGAATAGCATTTTCTGCAGTTCTGTAGCTGTGCGATTCAGCGGTTACGTACTGTGGGTGTGTTCTGCTCTTCCAAAAAACGCAGTTATGGGGCACAAAAAATAGTTTGCAGTGTGTTATACATATTTGGAGGTGTGTGAAATAAACAATTTCTATATAGTTTTCTCCTACTGTGCTATACTAAAAAAACAACATTTTTTTTGAATAGCATTTTCTGCAGTTCTGTAGCTGTGCGATTCAGCCGGTTACGTACTGTGGGTGTGTTCTGCTCTTCCAAAAAACACCGTTTAGGGGCACAAAAAATAGTTTGCAGTGTGTTATACATATTTGGAGGTGTGTGAAATAAACAATTTCTATATAGTTTTCTCCTACTGTGCTATACTAAAAAAACAACATTTTTTTTTTAATAGCATTTTCTGCAGTTCTGTAGCTGTGCGATTCAGCGGTTACGTACTGTGGGTGTGTTCTGCTCTTCCAAAAAACGCTGTTTAGGGGGACAAAAAATAGTTTGCAGTGTGTTATACATATTTGGAGGTGTGTGAAATAAACAATTTCTATATAGTTTTCTCCTACTGTGCTATACTAAAAAAACAACATTTTTTTTGAATAGCATTTTCTGCAGTTCTGTAGCTGTGCGATTCAGCGGTTACGTACTGTGGGTGTGTTCTGCTCTTCCAAAAAACGCCGTTTAGGGGCACAAAAAATAGTTTGCAGTGTGTTATACATATTTGGAGGTGTGTGAAATAAACAATTTCTATATAGTTTTCTCCTACTGTGCTATACTAAAAAAACAACATTTTTTTTTGAATAGCATTTTCTGCAGTTCTGTAGCTGTGCGATTCAGCGGTTACGTACTGTGGGTGTGTTCTGCTCTTCCAAAAAACGCCGTTTAGGGGCACAAAAAAAAGTTTGCAGTGTGTTATACATATTTGGAGGTGTGTGAAATAAACAATTTCTATATAGTTTTCTCCTACTGTGCTATACTAAAAAAACAACATTTTTTTTGAATAGCATTTTCTGCAGTTCTGTAGCTGTGCGATTCAGCGGTTACGTACTGTGGGTGTGTTCTGCTCTTCCAAAAAACGCCGTTTAGGGGCACAAAAAATAGTTTGCAGTGTGTTATACATATTTGGAGGTGTGTGAAATAAACAATTTCTATATAGTTTTCTCCTACTGTTCTATACTAAAAAAACAACATTTTTTTTGAATAGCATTTTCTGCAGTTCTGTAGCTGTGCGATTCAGCGGTTACGTACTGTGGGTGTGTTCTGCTCTTCCAAAAAACGCCGTTTAGGGGCACAAAAAAAAGTTTGCAGTGTGTTATACATATTTGGAGGTGTGTGAAATAAACAATTTCTATATAGTTTTCTCCTACTGTGCTATACTAAAAAAACAACATTTTTTTTTAATAGCATTTTCTGCAGTTCTGTAGCTGTGCGATTCAGCGGTTACGTACTGTGGGTGTGTTCTGCTCTTCCAAAAACACCCATTTAGGGCAACATCCTAAATTTGGAAAATATGAGGAGAAGGTCAAAGGGACGTGGTGGCCCCGGTCGTGGTGCTGCTGGTGGAGCTCCTGTTGCAGGGAGAGGACGTGGTGGATCTGTGCCAGATCCACGCACAAGTGAAACACCTTCCTCAGGTGCGAGTAGGCGACCGAGCCTGCTGCGGTATTTTGTCGCGCCTAATGAGGCTGTACGAATGTTTAGGCCAGGACAAGTACAGGCGATAGTAGATTGGGTTGCTGACAGTGCCTCGGGTTCCTTCACATTGTCTCCCACCCACTCTTCTGATGAAAGATCAGAGTTGGCACCTGAAACCCATGTCCATCAGTCTTTCACCTCACCCCCTTGCAAATCAGCCAAGCAGTCTGAGCCCCAAATCATGCAGCAGTCTCTTCTGCTTTTCGATGACTCTGTTAGCAGGGTTTCCCAGGGCCATCCACCTAGCCCTGCCCCAGAAGTGGAAGAGATTGAGTGCACCGATGCCCAACCACTTATGTTTCATGATGAGTACATGGGAGGACCATCGCAGTACGTCTCGGATGATGACGAAACACAGGTGCCAACTGCTGCTGCTTTCGCAATTGTGCAGACAGACAAGGAGGGCAGGGGTGAAGACTGGGTGGAAGATGATGTGGAGGACGATGAGGTCCTCGACCCCACATGGAATCAACGTTATGCAGGTGACCAGTGTAGTTTGGAGGAAGAGGCGGTGGTCACACAGAGCCACCAGCACAGCAGAAGAGGGAGCAGGGTGCAAAAGCGGAGCGTCCGTCCCCTAGACAGTATGTCTGCTACTGCCCAACGCAGCAAGGGACCGAGCACACCAAAGCCAGGTCCAAGGAGTTGCCTAGCGTGGCAGTTCTTCACACAATGTGCTGATGACAAGACACGAGTGGTTTGCACACTGTGCAATCAGAGCCTGAAGCGAGGCATAAACGTTCTCAACCTGAGCACAACCTGCATGACCAGGCATCTAAGTGCAAAGCACGAGCTGCAGTGGAGTAGACACCTCAAAAAACAAGAAAGGTCTCTGTCTCCTCCTGCTTCCTCTTCTGCTGCAGTCTCGGCCTCTTCATCCACCTCTGTAGTGACAGTGGCACCTGCCACCCCGCAAACAGAGGATCTGCCAGCAACACTACCACCTGGGTCACCAACCATCTCCACAATGTCCCATGGAAGCGTTCAGCTCTCTATCTCCCAAACATTGGAGCGGAAGAGGAAGTACCCCCCTAGCCACCCGCGATCCCTGGCCCTGAATGCCAGCATTTCAAAACTCCTGGCCTTTGAAATGCTGTCATTCCGTATGGTGGAGACGCAGAGTTTTAACAGCCTGATGGCATTGGCTGTCCCACAGTACGTCGTGCCCAGCCGCCACTATTTTTCCAGACGAGCCATCCCTTCCCTGCACAACCAAGTGGGGGACAAAATCAGGTGTGCACTGCGCAACGCCATCTGTGGCAAGGTCCACCTAACTACGGATGCGTGGACCAGTAAGCACGGTCAGGGACGTTATATCTCCCTAACAGCACACTGGGTAAATGCAGTGGCGGCTGGGCCTGAGGAAGATAGCAGTTTGGCGCATGTCCTTCCACCACCGAGGATTGCAGGGCGCTTCAGTTTGCCTCCTGTTGCTAACTCCTCCTACTCCGCTTCCTCATCCTCTACCGCCTCCTCATCCGGTCAGTGTAACACCTTCACCACCAACTTCAGCACAGCCAGGGGTAAACGACAGCAGGCAGTTTTAAAACTTTCCTGTTTGGGGGAAAAACCCCACACCGCGCAGGAGTTGTGGAGGGACATGGAACAACAGACCAATGAGTGGTTGCTGTCAGTGAGCCTCAAGCCCGGCCTGGTGGTGTGCGATAATGGGCGAAATCTCATAGCAGCTCTGGGCCTAGCCAGTTTGACGCACATCCCTTGCCTGGCGCATGTGCTGAACTTGGTGGTCCAGAGGTTCCTTAAAAATTACCCCAATATGCCAGAGCTGCTGCAGAAAGTGCGGACTGTGTGTGCGCACTTTCGGCGTTCTCACCCTGCTGCTGCTCGCCTGTCAGCGCTGCAGCGTAACTTCGGCCTTCCCGCTCACCGCCTCATATGTGACGTGCCCACAAGGTGGAACTCCACCTTGCACATGCTGGCCAGACTGTGCGAGCAGCAGCAGGCGATAGTGGAGTTTCAGCTGCAGCAATCACGCGTGAGTCGCTCTGCGGAACAGCACCACTTCACCACCAATAACTGGGCCTCCATGCGAGACCTGTGTGCCTTGTTGCGCTGTTTCGAGTACTCCACCAACATGTCCAGTGCCAATGACGCCGTTCTTAGCGTTACTATCCCAGTTCTATGCCTCCTTGAAAAAACGCTTCGGGCGATGATGGAAGAGGATGTGGCACAGGAGGATGAGGAGGAGGAGGAGGAAGCGGGATCATTTCAAAGGCTTTCAGGGCAGTCTTTTACAAGTGGCTACGAGGGTGGGTTCCTGCACCAACAAACGCCAGGTACACAATTGTCCGGCAGAAAGGGCACTGTTCTGGAGGATGACGAGGTGGAGGAGGAGGAGGAGGAGGAGGAGCCATTTTCACAGCAGGGTGGCACCCAGACCAGCTCGTTGCCATCACTGGTGCGTGGCTGGGGGGATACAGAGGACACAGACGATACACCTCCCACAGTGGACAGCTTTTCTTTGCCTCTGGGCAGCCTGGCACACATGAGCGATTACATGCTGCAGTGTTTCCGCAATGACCGCCGAGTTGCCCACATTTTAACTGGTGCTGATTACTGGGTGGCCACCCTGCTGGATCCCCGTTACAAGGACAACGTACCGTCCTTAATTCCCTCACTGGAGCGGGATCGTAAGATGCGCGAGTACAAGCGCACGCTGGTAGACGCGCTGCTGGTGGCATTCCCACCTGACAGCGGGCGTACGGTGGAAGCACAAGGCGAAGGCAGAGGAGGAGGAAGAGGTCGCCAACGCAGCCGGGGCACCGGCAGCACCTCAGAAGGCAGGGTTAGCATGGCTGAAATGTGGAAAAGCTTTGTCAGCACGCCACAACAACCAGCACCACCAGCTGAGATGGAACGTCTTAGCAGGAGGCAGCATTTCACCAACATGGTTGAGCAGTATGTGTCCACAGGCCTACACATACTGGATGACGGGTCTGCCCCCTTTAACTTCTGGGTCTCCAAATTGGGCACATGGCCTGAGCTTGCCCTTTATGCCTTGAAGGTGCTGGCCTGCCCTGCAGCCAATGTATTATCTGAACGTGTATTTAGCACGGCAGGGGGCGTTATCACAGACAAGCGCAGCCATCTGTCCAGAGCCAATGTGGACAAGCTCACGTTCATTAAAATGAACCAGGCTTGGATCCCACAGGACTTGTCCGTACCTTGTGCAGAATAGACATGTATACCGGTGTTGTGACAAAAACTGTCCGGCCATCGGATTGTGTCCGGCCCATACTGCGAAGGCGCAGCGCTTGCGCAGTACAGAGGACAAGGAGATTCACAAAATCTCTGAAGATGAATGGCGCCTGCGCTGTGAGAGCAGGTTCAAGCCCCACCATCCAAGTGGACATACGGTAGCACATAGTAACAGGGCCCCTCACGGGCTCGGTTCGATCGCCACGCTTCGGGCACGGCCTCACTTGGCTTGGCTTGAACCACGGATGGTGTGGCCTTCACCTGAACTCACCACGCAGGCGCCGTTCGTCTTGGGAGATTTTCGAAATCCCCTTGTCCTACATACTGAGCAAGCGCAGTACAGGGTGGACACTATTTGACGGGGGACAGAATTCGACACATCACCGGCCTTACCCAGCCATTGTTGTATTTTTGAACCAGTGTTGGCTACCTCGTCCTCCTCCACCGCCGCTTCCACCTACACAGCCACATCCACCGCCACCTCAACCTCCTACTCCATATGGACCTCGTCCTCCTAGGTCAAGATTATAATTTTTTTTTTGTAGCGCACAGATCCTTTCCCCCTTACCTGCCTTTATGTTGTTGGCTCCTCGCAGGAGGGAGAAAGGCACACCGCACTACCAGCCCGTACCCTCCTATATAAAGAAGTTGAGCGGTGTACTTGACGGGCCGTGTCCACAGCCGGAGTCAAAACTCCTCCAGAGGATGATTCTCACCTCTACTGTAGGTAGAGGCAAGTCCTTTAATTCCCAGTAAAGTCAATGTCCACACCAGCTGAAATTACAACTCTTATTCTCTCATGGCAAAATAAACTCTACTCGGATAGAAAAGGTTAGAGCAAAGAAACAGGACAGCTTAAGGTGTGGAGGAGGTCCAGGCACAAACGTAGCACATTCACTTCACTGCTTAGGTTTCTCAAACAGTTTTAGGTGCACGGTCTCTGCCACAGACCTTGAGGTTGGTCTCTGCCACAGACCGGGTGTACAAGGCCCCTGCCACGGACCTGGAGAACTTTGGTCTCTGCCACAGACCAGGGTCTATAAGGCCCCTGCCACGGGCCGGGTGAATAAGGCCTCTGATACAGTCAAGATGACCTTGAGCTTCTCCTTCTACGAACCTAGCCCATATCAAGGGGAAGACATCTCTCCAGGGTGTCAACAGACCCTTCCTTCACCGTGACTCCCACATCGGTCCATCAGAATGATCCTCCCTTCCCTGGAACATGGTCCCCTACACGAGGCGGCAGCCTAAGACTCCTCGACCCTTAGCGGACTCCAGACGAAGGCTCTGGACTCCAGGCTTTACTCCCGCACCTAGGCCTCCATACCCAGGGCAGCAGGAACTCCAGGATAGTACCTTACCCCGGGCTAAAGGTACCCGAGATGGAACAGGAACACATGCACCCAGGCCGAAGGCACCTGGGCGTGGACCCCACCGGACATCAGCCCCCAGGCCAAAGGTCTGCCCCTTTTATATGCTCTCCCGGCATGCACAGCAGGTTCCCCGCCCGCTGTACTACTGCCAAGAGGGGACACAAAAGGCACAGCACTGTATCGGCGGTTCAACCCTAGCCTACCATGGCAGCGCCACCTGTAGGCCGCAGGGAACTGCACACCAATACTGTCCCCCGAGGACAAAATGGTCCATGAATCCTACAGAATTAGGGTGTTTGAGCCTATTTACCACTCAAACACTTCTCTTAAATTTAGCACCCCGCTACATTTTTATTTCAAAGTATTTTATTTTACCACTAGCTTATCCATTAAATAGAATAATTTATTCCAGAAAGGGCGTATTCTGGGGCATTCCCACCATATGTGTGGCATCGTGCCGTTGAGTTTTTGAGGTTCTTAATGACTTCCCGTACCTCTTCTGCTGAAAAGGGGGCCTTTTATGTTATTTTAAGTTATTTCCCTATCCACATTTGTTTGCAGAGCACTTGCCATGCTCTTAACAACATTTTGCTGCCATTTGCAGCCCTCTAGCCCTTTCCATTACTTTTTTAGAGCCTTTTTAGTCCTTAGAAGTCCGGGTCCCCATTGACTTCAATGGGGTTCGGGTTCGGGTCCGGGTTCGGGTTAAAGATCGGTCCCGAACCCGAACTTTTTTCCGAAGTTCGGCCGAACCCGTCGAACTCGAACATCCAGGTGTCCGCTCAACTCTACTCACATACTTTTTATTGCAACTGTATGATACAAACTGATACAAAGTTCAGCTCTGGTTTTCACAGCTGAGTGACAGTAGTAGCATTGAAAATAAATATATAGTCCTTCCTTAACCACTTAACGACCGCTCACTGTATACATACGTCGGCAGAATGGCACCGACAGGCACAATCACGTACAGTGTACGTGACTGCCTTTGTATAGTTGGGGGGTCCAATCGGACCCCCCTTCTATACAGTGAGCAGGCGTTATCCATGGGGGAGCGATCCGGGATGAGGGGACGGCCGTTCGATTCCGGCCACCCCCTCACGATCGCTCCCTGCGAATGAGAAAGCTTCCTCTGCTGTGTAATGTTTACACAGGCAGAGGAAGTGATGTCATCTCTCATGCGGCGCTCACATATACCGAGCGCCGTACAAGAGAAGACACACAGGTTAGTGCACAAACAGTACACTGACACCAGGACACATAGGAACATAAATTGCCCCCCCAGACCCCCCAGATCACCCCCCAGCCCCCAGTCACAGTGTCACTGATTGCAGTGACCATTTATTTACTGATCACTGCACTCAGTGACATTTGTGACTGTAAAAGTGTCACTACAGTTAGTTTAGGTCCAGTGTAGCCCCCTAACCCCCCTAATAAAGGTTTAACCCCCTGATCACCCCCCAGATAACCCTTTCACCCCCTTGCACCGCCGTCACTAAGCGATCGTTTTTCTGATCTCTGTTTTAGTGTCAGTGATGCCGATCGGTAGCCAGTTATTTTTTTTAGGTTCGCCGCAGGTTTTTATAGCGTCAGATACCCCCATATATTACCTAATAAAGGTTTAACCCACTTGATCGCCCCCCAGGTAACCCTTTCACCCCCTATCACCACTGTCGCTAACCGATCGTTTTTCTGATCGCTGTCTTATTGTCGGTGATGCCGATAGGTAGCCAGTTATTTTTTTTAGGTTCGCCGCAGGTTTTTATAGCGTCAGCTATCCCCATATATTACCTAATAAAGGTTTAACCCCCTTGATCGCCCCCTAGGTAACCCTTTCACCCCCTATCACCACTGTCGCTAAGCGATCGTTTTTCTGATCACTGTCTTATTGTCGGTGATGCCGATAGGTAGCCAGTTATTTTTTTTAAGTTCGCCGCTAGGGATGAGCTACGTGTTCGAGTCGAACATACATTCGACTCAAACATCGGCTGTTCGATCGTTCGACGAAGATCGAACGATTTGGGCCGTTCGCGCCAAATTCGAGTGACGCGAACGGCCCACAATGCACTACGCCATTGCAGTGTCATCCAGGCGCTGTGATTGGCCAAGCATGCACTGTGACCCCGCATGCTTGGCCAATCACAGCGCCGGCAGCGAGGAGAGCAATGATTGGCCACAGGCAGGATGCCTGTGGCCAATTATTGCTGAGGGGGTTTAGTACACGCCCCACACTATAAAAGGCCGCCAGCGCGGCGGCCTTGTGTAGTGTGTTCCGGAGCAGGGAAAGAGAAGCATAGGCAGGGACAGTGTCATTTTTTTCCTTTACTAATCCTGAATTCCTTGTGTTTAGGGACAGAGAAGGATAGGTAGGGAGAGTGTCAGTGTGTCATTCTGTGCAAAACCTTGTTTGTAGGGACAGAGAAGGACAGTGAGGGAAAGTGACAGTGTGCTATTCTGTGCTAAACCTTGTTTGTAGGGACAGAGAAGGACAGTGAGGGAAAGTGTCAGTGTGCTATTCTGTGCTAATCCTTGTTTGTAGGGACAGAGAAGGACACTCGTGGAAACTATCAGTGTGCTATTCTGTGCTAATCCTTGTTTGTAGGGACAGAGAAGGACAGTGAGGGAAACTGTCAGTGTGCTATTCTGTTCTAAACCAATCTTGCTGAACCGTATTTGAAATCCTTGAGTTTAGGGACAGAGAAGGACACTCGTGGAAACTATCAGTGTGCTATTTTGTGCTAAATCTTGTTTGTAGGGGCAGAGAAGGACAGTGAGGGAAAGTGTCAGTGTGCTATTCTGTCTTAAACCAATCTTGCTGAACCATATTTGAAATCCTTGAGTTTAGGGACAGAGAAGGACACTCGTGGAAACTATCAGTGTGCTATTCTGTGCTAAATCTTGTTTGTAGGGACAGAGAAGGACAGTGAGGGAAAGTGTCAGTGTGCTATTCTGTCCTAAACCAATTTTGCTGAACCATATTTGAAATCCTTGAGTTTAGGGACAGAGAAGGACACTCGTGGAAACTATCAGTGTGCTATTTTGTGCTAAATCTTGTTTGTAGGGGCAGAGAAGGACAGTGAGGGAAAGTGTCAGTGTGCTATTCTGTCTTAAACCAATCTTGCTGAACCATATTTGAAATCCTTGAGTTTAGGGACAGAGAAGGACACTCGTGGAAACTATCAGTGTGCTATTCTGTGCTAAATCTTGTTTGTAGGGACAGAGAAGGACAGTGAGGGAAAGTGTCAGTGTGCTATTCTGTCCTAAACCAATCTTGCTGAACCATATTTGAAATCATTGAGTTTAGGGACAGAGAAGGACACTCGTGGAAACTATCAGTGTGCTATTCTGTGCTAAATCTTGTTTGTAGGGACAGAGAAGGACAGTGAGGGAAAGTGTCAGTGTGCTATTCTGTCCTAAACCAATCTTGCTGAACCATATTTAAAATCCTTGAGTTTAGGGACAGAGAAGGACACTCGTGGAAACTATCAGTGTGCTATTCTGTGCTAAATCTTGTTTGTAGGGACAGAGAAGGACAGTGAGGGAAAGTGTCAGTGTGCTATTCTGTCCTAAACCAATCTTGCTGAACCATATTTGAAATCCTTGAGTTTAGGGACAGAGAAGGACACTCGTGGAAACTATCAGTGTGCTATTCTGTGCTAAATCTTGTTTGTAGGGACAGAGAAAGACAGTGAGGAAAAGTGTCAGTGTGCTATTCTGTCCTAAACTAATCTTGCTGAACCATATTTGAAATCCTTGAGTTTAGGGACAGAGAAGGACACTCGGGAAAACTATCAGTGTGCTATTCTGTGCTAAATCTTGTTTGTAGGGACAGAGAAGGACAGTGAGGGAAACTATCAGTGTGCTATTCTGTGCTAAACCTTGTTTGTAGGGACAGAGAAGGACAGTGAGGGAAACTGTCAGTGTGCTATTCTGTGCTAAACCAATCTTGCTGAAGCATATTGCAAATCATTGTGTTTAGGGACAGAGAAGGATAGGCAGGGGACAGTGTCAGTGTCTTTGTTGCTAAGCCTCCAGCACAGTATACACCTGAAGGTAGCCCTTATTGCTGTTTTTCCCATCTCCCTGCAGGCCATCCATTAAAATGTCTGGAAGGCAAACAAGGAGAGGCAGACAGTCAGGAGGCAAAAAAAGAGGGCAAGCAGGCTCTGTGTCTGGGGGCAACAGTGCTGGTCGTGGACGCGGTGCATTGTCATCAGCACATGGCCATGGGACACGCTTGTCCTTCTTTTCGGCAGCTGGACATGTTGAGTCACATCATGCCGAAGACTTGGTAGAGTGGATGACCAAGCCCACCTCATCCTCTCTCACCCAGGCTCAGGGTACTGGCAAAGCAGCTGCCAAAGCGTCCTCTTCTCTGGTATCAATGTCATCATTAGTCACTCCTTCCCTAGACCCACCATGTCCTCCTCCTGAGGAGTCCCCCGAACTGTTTGAGCACAGTGTTGGGTACATGCTCCAGGAGGATGCCCAGCGTTTCGAAGGATCTGATGATGATACCCAGCTAGAGGAAGGCAGTAGCGTGAGAGCAGAGAGAGGGGATGCTCAAGAAGGACACCAATCTGGCAGTCATGCTCCAGCAGCTGCAGCATACTGCCAGATTGGCTCCAGTGATGAGGAGGGAGGGGATGATGAGGTCACTGACTCCACGTGGGTGCCTAATAGGAGAGAGGAGGAGGAGGAGGATGAGGAGGAGGCACATCTCCAACGAGGCAGTATGCCCTTGAGTGGCCAGCGTATGGGCAGCACACCGACGGAATCACACCGCAGAGCTCCGCCTGTGCAGGGCGCTGCCTCTGCCCGTCATTCAAAAAGTTCTTTGGTGTGGGCCTTTTTTGAGGCGAGTGCATCAGATCGCACAGCTGCTGTTTGCAACATATGTCTCAAGCGTATATCGCGTGGCCAAAACATCAGCCGCTTGGGCACCACATGCTTGATCAGACATATGTTGACCTGCCATGCAGCTCGTTGGCAAGCCTACCTTAAAGACCCACAACAAAGAACAAAGCGGACCTCTCCTTGCACCGCATCAGCTGGGATCTCCAAACCCACTATACCTTCAGTCCTCTCTGAAACCTGCACTGAGAGGAATGAAGGCGTAGAATTAGGTGTGTCACAGCCAAGTACTTGCGGCCACTCTGCTAGCAGTACACCGACGTCCGATTCTAGCAGGCAAATTTCCCTGCCCCAGCTGCTGGACCGTCGAAAGAAGTTCACTCCCAGCCATCCACATGCCCAGCGGTTGAATGCTAGCTTGGCTAAATTGCTAGCGCTTCAACTGCTGCCTTTTCAGTTGGTAGACTCGGCCCCCTTCCGTGAGTTTGTGCAATGTGCGGTTCCTCAGTGGCAGGTTCCCAAACGCCACTTTTTCTCACGGAAGGCGATTCCGGCTCTCTACAGGCATGTGGAAGGCAATGTCTTGGCCTCGCTGGACAGGGCGGTCAGCGGTAAGGTGCATATTACCGCTGACTCATGGTCCAGCAGGCATGGACAGGGACGTTACCTTTCTTTCACGGCCCATTGGGTCACTCTTTTGGCAGCTGGGAAGGATGCAGGACAAGGTGCAGTAGTGTTGGAGGTTGTTCCACCGCCACGCCTCCAAAATGCTACTACTGGTTGTGACACACCTCTCTCCTCCACCCCCTCCTCTTCTTCTTCCTCCATGAACTTTTCCTGTGGTTTGTCCTTGGAACCAGCGGTGCTCCGTAGGCGTTCAAGGGGCTACGCAAGTACGTAGGCAAAAAGATGCCATGCCGTGCTTGCGCTGGTGTGTTTGGGGGACAGGAGCCACACTGGGGCAGAGGTCCTGTCTGCTCTGCAGGGGCAGGCCGAGAGGTGGTTGACGCCACACCAGCTTAAGCCAGGAATGGTGGTTTGCGACAATGGCACCAACCTCCTCTCCGCCCTCCGACAGGGACAACTGACCCATGTGCCCTGTATGGCTCACGTCCTTAACCTGGTGGTGCAGCGGTTCTTGGGCAGGTACCCGGGCTTACAGGATGTCCTGAGGCAGGCCAGGAAAGTCTGTGTGCATTTCCGCAGATCTTATAATGCCAGTGCTCGCCTGGCTGAGCTGCAAAAGGAGTTGAACCTGCCCAAGAACCGCCTTATATGTGACATGCCCACCAGGTGGAACTCAACGTTGGCCATGCTGCAGCGGCTACACACGCAGCAGAGGGCCATCAATGAGTACCTGTGTGACTACGGCACCAGGACAGGGTCAGGGGAGCTCGGGTTTTTTTCACCACGCCAGTGGGGCATGATCAGGGATGCATGCACTGTCCTGGCACCATTTGAGGAGGCCACGAGGATGGTGAGCAGTGACAGTGCATGCATCAGTGACACTGTACCTCTTGTCCACCTGTTGGAGCACACGCTGCGTGGAATAATGGACAGGGCACTTGAGGCAGAACAGAGGCAGGAAGAGGAGGACTTCCTTGCCTCTCAAGGCCCCCTTTACCCAGACAGTGTTCCTTCTGTCCCACCCATCGCACAGGAAGAGGAGGAGGAGGAGGAGGAGGATTGTGTCAGCATGGAGGTGGAGGCTGGCACTCAGCATCATCAGCAGCAGTCTTTTAGGGATGATTTACAGTCCCAAGAAACCAGTGGACTTGTACGTGGCTGGGAGGAGGTGGCTGCGGATCATGTCGTCCTTAGTGACCCAGAAGACTCCGGACTGAATGCCTCAGCTAACCTACGCTGCATGGCCTCCCTGATCCTGCAAAGTCTGCGGAAGGATCCTCGTATTGTTCGGATCAAGGAGAGGGACCATTACTGGCTGGCCACTCTCCTTGATCCACGGTACAAGGGTAAGATTGCGGACCTTATGTTACCATCGCAGAGGGAGCAGAGGATAAGACAACTCCGGGAGGCCTTGCAGAAAGGTCTCTGCAACGCGTTCCCAGAGACTGGGAGGTTACAAACTCCTGGTCCTGGACAACGAGTTGCTGAGGCTTCGGGCAGTCAAAGAAGGAGCGGTGGGGAAGGTGGCCGTCTGACCGATGCGTTCAGACAATTCTTTAGTCCGCAGCCCCAAAGTATGATCGGTTCCAGCAACCATCGCCAGCGTCTGATATACATGGTGCAGGAATACCTAGGGGCAAGGTCAGACTTGGACACCTTCCCCACCGAAAATCCTCTGGCTTACTGGGTCTTGAGGATGGATCACTGGCCAGAGCTTGCACAGTATGCAATTGAGCTACTGGCCTGTCCTGCATCCAGCGTTCTTTCAGAACGCACATTCAGTGCTGCTGGAGGATTTGTCACGAATCACAGGGTGCGCCTGTCCACCGACTCGGTTGATCGACTGACTTTCATCAAGATGAACCAGTCTTGGATCACCACCAGCTACCACACACCTGATGCTGATATAACAGACTAATTGATTTTAAAATGTCACATCCCTTCAAGACTGATGCTGATGCTGAGTTCCTGTGCTGTTATGTTGACTAGCTATCCTCCTCCTCCTCCTCAATGATCCGATTAATGATGATAGCTTGGAAGATCATTTTGGTTTATGGGTGCCGCCACCAGTGGCTAAGGCCCAATTTTTCAGCCCCTGTTTAACAGGGGCGTGTAATTACAATTTTTGATGCAATACTTTGCAACAGGCCTCATTGCTGTGCTCCAAGTACAGTATCTGTGAGGGGTTGCAGTGTTGTGCCACCAGTGCCTAAGGCCCAATTTTTCAGCCCCTGTTCAACAGGGGCATGCAATTATAATTATTGATCTAATAATTCACAGCAGGGCCCATTGCTGCGCCCACCAAGAGTAACTGTCAGGCCTTACAGTGTTGTGTCAACACCACCACCACCACCACCACCACCAAATGCCCATTTTTTCAGCCCCTGTTCAACAGAGGCATGCAATTATAATTATTGATCTAATAATTCACAGCAGGGCCCATTGCTGCGCCCACCAAGAGTAACTGTCAGGCCTTACAGTGTTGTGGCACCAGCACCACCATCAAAGGCCCAATTTTTACTACCACTGTTCAACAATTATATGTTATTACAATTCCTGATATAATAGTTGACAGCAGGGCGTTCCAGCACCCACCAAGAGTAACTGTGAGTGCTTACAGTGTTGTGCCAACACCAACACCTAAGGGGCCAATTTCTGCAGAGTATATACGGCAGGTCCCTACTTTCAAACATCCAACTTACAAACGACTACTACTTGCAAACGGAAGAAGACAACAGGAAGTGAGAGGAAATCTACCCCTTGGAAGGAAAATTCTCTCCTGTAAGAATTAATATGGGAGAAAGGTGTCTCCTCTCTACTGATGCTTTATCACCAATCCTTGTTTCAATAAAAACACCACATTTCAAAAACAGTTGTCATTGGGACGCAAAGTGAGGTGAAATGTTCTTAACAGGGGCACAGACAGCAAAACAAATGTTACAGGGGTGATAACCCTTCCCTATGTTTTCCAAAAAGCTTAAAAATAGGTATTTGGGCTGGAGCTACACTTAAACAATGTAGCTGTTCAAAATTACAAACAGATTCTACATAAGAACAAACCTACAGTCCCTGTCTTGTATGCACCGCCTGTATACGGCTGTTCAGAGTATATAGGGCCTTTTTTATTTTGTGTGCGGGGTTCCCCTTAATATCCATACAAGACCCAAAGGGGCTGGTAATGGGCTGGGGTGGGGGGGGGGGGGTGATGGGGTAGCTATGCCATTTTTCTTAAAGATTTTCATCCATATTACCGGGACCAGACATTACATTAAAGCCGCAAGCAGTTTTAAATGGCTTTTTTTTCCTTTAGAAATGTAATTTTGTGCAGGGACAGTTCTAAACACAGGAAACACGTGGCACTTCACAGGCATACTTTAGACATCCCCCAGGTACAATATTTAAAGGAATATTTGACTTTTTTTTTCACTTTATGCATCATTAAAATGACTGCTCCCGAAAAACGGCCGTTTTTAAAACTTCTTTTTGCATTGATACATGTCCCCTGGTGCAGAACCCGGGTTCCCAAACTCTGTTTAGGACAATAACATGGATAATAGTCGTTATAATTAGCACTTTAGAATTCGAACGTTCGCATCCATTGTATTTAATAGGGTTCTAATGTTCGTGCAAACTTTCGGTCCGTTCGCGGGTTCTGGTGCGAACCGAACCCGGGGGTGTTCGGCTCATCACTATTCGCCGCAGGTTTTTATAGCGTCAGCTACCACCATATATTACCTAATAAAGGTTTAACCCCCTTGATCGCCCCCCAGGTAACCCTTTCCCCCCTATCACCACTGTTGCTAAGCGATCGTTTTTCTGATCGCTGTCTTATTGTCGGTGATGCCGATAGGTAGCCAGTTATTTTTTTTAGGTTCGCCGCAGGTTTTTATAGCGTCAGCTACCCCCATATATTACCTAATAAAGGTTTAACCCCCTTGATCGCCCCCCAGGTAACCCTTTCACCCCCTATCACCACTGTCGCTAAGTGATCATTTTTCTGATCGCTGTCTTATTGTCGGTGATGCCGATAGGTAGCCAGTTATTTTTCTTAGGTTCGCCACAGGTTTTTATAGCGTCAGGTACCCCCATATATTACCTAATAAAGGTTTAACCCCTTGATCGCCCCCCCAGGTAACCCTTTCACCCCCTTTTGCCAGTGTCACTAAGCGATCGTTTTTCTGATCGCTGTATTACTTATGCTGGTGCCGATAGATAGCCAGTTTTTTTTTTAGGTTCGCTGCAGGTTTTTATAGCGTCAGGTACCCCCATATATTATCTAATAAAAGTTTTAACCCCCTAATTGCCCCTAGTTAACCCTGCGTCACACCCCAGGCAGCGTCAGGTTAGTGCCAGTAACGCTAACATCCACGCGTGAAGCATACACCTCCCTTAGTGGTATAGTATCTGAACAGATCAATATCTGATCTGATCAGATCTATACTAGTGTCCCCAGCAGTTTAGGGTTCCCAAAAACGCAGAGTTAGCGGGATCAGCCCAGATACCTGCTAGCACCTGCGTTTTGCCCCTCCGTCCAGCCCAGGCCACCCAAGTGCAGTATCGATCGATCACTGTCACTTACAAAACACAGCACACATAACTGCAGCGTTCGCAGAGACAGGCCTGATCCCTGTGACTCCAGTGCTGTAGGAGGTGATTTCACCACCACAGTTAAAAAAATAAAGCATATATGCCGAAGCATTGGGGCAGCAGGGGCGGAGGAGCGATTTTGCGCCTAATGCCGCATACATACGATCGAAATTCCGACGGAGGCTTGCCCGTGGAAAAGTTCAACCATGTGTGTGCGGCATAATTTTTGCGGGAGGATGCCCCAATGCTTCGGCATATATAAATGGTGCATGTATGCCCATCATTAGAAGTGGGTGGATGAATGGCGGTATTCTAATGGTGGGCATACCCACCGATCAATCTCTTTTTTTTGGTCAGCCAACAGGCTGCATGAAAAAAAAGATTACAATACATGTCCAACAAGGACCAGCAACGTACTGGTATGTTGCTGGAATTTGAATGGTTATACCAGATTGATGCCTGCGGGTTTAGGTATCATCTTGGTATCATTCTTTTCAGCCAGCGGCCGGCTTTCATGTAAAAGCAATCCTAGCGGCTAATTAGCCTCTGGACTGCTTTTACAAGCAGTGGGAGGGAATGTCCCCCCCGGATATAAAAAGCGCCATTGGGAAATTGGGAAAGCATTTTATCACACCGATCTTGGTGTGGTCAGATGCTTTGAGGGCAGAGGAAAGATCTAGGGTCTAATAGACCCCAATTTTTTCAAAAAAGGAGTACCTGTCACTACCTATTGCTATCATAGGGGATATTTACATTCCCTGAGATAACAATAAAAATGATAAAAAAAATAAAAATATGGAAGGAACAGTTTAAAAATAAAATAAAAAAGCAAAATTAATAATAATAAAAAAAAAAAAAAAGCACCCCTGTCCTGCCCTGCTCTTGTGCAATGGCGAACGCAAGCGTCGGTCTGGCGTCATATGTAAACAGTAATTTCACCATGCATGTGAGGTATCACCATGAAGGTCAGATCGAGGGCAGTCATTTTAGCAGTAGACCTCCTCTGTAAATCTAACGTGGTAACCTGTAAAGGCTTTTAAAGGCTTTTAAAAATTTATGTAGTTTGTCGCCAATGCGCGTTTGTGCAAAAATTTAAAGCATGTCGTGTTTGGTATCTATGTACTCGGCCTAAGATCATCTTTTTTATTTCATCAAACATTTGGGCAATATAGTGTGTTTTAGTGCATTAAAATTAAAAAAAAGTGTATTTTTTCCCCCAAAAAATGCGTTTGAAAAATCGCTCCGCAAATACTGTGTGGAAAAAAAAAATGCAACACCCACCATTTTAATCTGTAGGGCCTTTGCTTTAAAAAAATACATAATGTTTGGGGGTTCAACATAATTTTCTTGCAAAAAAAATATGTTTTCATGTAAACAAAAAGTGTCAGAAAGGGCTTTGTCTTCAAGTGGTTAGAAGAGTGGATGTAAGCTTCCTAATGTTGTGTAAAAATGCCAGGACAGTTCAAAACCCCCCCAAATGACCCCATTTTGGAAAGTAGACACCCCAAGCTATATACTGAGAGGCATGTCGAGTCCATGGAATATTTTATATGTTGACACAAGTTGCGGAAAAAATATATATATTTTTTTTTTTGCACAAAGTTGTTACTAAATTATATATTGCTCAATCATGCCATGGGCATATGTGGAATTACACCCCAAAATACATTCTGTTGCTTCTCTTGAGTACGGGGATACCACATGTGTGAGACTTTTTGGGAGCCTAGCCGCGTACGGGACCCCAAAAACCAAGCACCGCCTTCAGGCTTTCTAAGGGTGTAAATTTTTGATTTCACTTCTCACTGCCTATCACAGTTTCGGAGGCCATGGAATGCCCAGATGGCACAACCCCCCCCCCCCCAAATGACCCCATTTTGGAAAGTAGACACCCCAAGCTATTTGCTGAGAGGTACGCGGCTAGGCTCCTAAAAAGTCCCACACATGTGGTATCCCCGTACTCAGGAGAAGCAGCAAAATGTATTTTGGGGTGCAATTCCACATATAACCATGGCATGTGTGAGCAATATATCATTTAGTGACAACTTTTAGTAATTTTTTTTTTGTCATTATTCAATCACTTGGGACAAGAAAAAAAAATTCAATGGGCTCAACATGCCTCTCAGCAATTTCCTTGGGGTGTCTACTTTCTAAAATGGGGTCATTTGGGGGGGTTTTGTGCTATTTTGGCATTTTATGGCCTTCGAAACTGTGATAGGTAGTGAGGAGTGAAATCAAAAATTTGCACCCTTAGAAATCCTGAAGGCGGTGCTTGGTTTTCGGGGGCCCGTACGCGGCTAGGCTCTCAAAAAGTCCCACACATGTGGTATCCCCGTACTCAGGAGAAGCAGCAAAATTTATTTTGGGGTGCAATTCCACATATAACCATGGCATGTGTGAGCAATATATCATTTAGTGACAACTTTTTGTATTTTTTTTTTTTTTGTCATTATTCAATCACTTGAGACAAAAAAAAAATATTCAATGGGCTCAACATGCCTCTCAGCAATTTCCTTGGGATGTCTACTTTCCAAAATGGGGTCATTTGGGGGGGTTTTGTATTGCCCTGCCATTTTAGCACCTCAAGAAATGAGATAGGCAGTCATAAATTAAAAGCTGTGTAAATTCCAGAAAATGTACCCTAGTTTGTAGACGCTATAACTTTTGCGCAAACCAATAAATATACGCTTATTGACATTTTTGTTACTAAAGACATGTGGCTGAATACATTTTGGCCTAAATGTATGACTAAAATTGAGTTTATTCGATTTTTCTTATAAAATTTTCAGTCTTTTTCCGTTTATATCGCAAAAATAAAAATCGCAGAGGCAATCAAATACCATTAAAAGAAAGCTCTATGTGGAAAGAAAAGGACGCAAATTTCGTTTGGGTACAACATTGCATGTCCGCACAATTTACAGTTAAAGCAGCGCAGTGCAAAATTCTGAAAACACCTCTGGTCCTTTAGCTACAAAATGGTCCGGGGCTTAAGTGGTTAAATTCCTAGTCCTCCTTATATTTAATTAAATTAATTTCAAAGTAGGAATAGGTATTTTCAGGCACCAGAAGTTAGATTATACAATTTAGCCAACCTGAGAAGTTCACTAGAAGTTATTAACAGCTCACTGCTCTTCATAAAATTAAGACCAAAAGCTTTTTTTTTTTTTTTTTTTCATGAACTACTCCTTCAAAGAAACAAATCATCAGTAAATAGATTTTCTGTAATAGGAGTCACCAGTAAATACTTTTCATCTATAGGACACTGACAAAACTGTCATTTTATGAAATCGCTAGGAAAAATAGATTTTTGCTAATGCATATCAAAGTGGGAACAGGTCCTTGTAGCACTTCTAAACTGTCAAATTGACTCTAACAAAATACCAATTCACAGAAAGTGTAGTCCAGTTGTGCCAAATGGAGAAAAAACTGTGAACTGCAAGGTTATTTTTATGTCTTTTCTGCTCTTAATGTGGTATAAACAACATTTCATTTTACATAGTCCACATTTCTCTAAGGTTTATATAATAATGTGCCTGCTGCGAAATGAGACTGCTTTCTCTGCTATCGTTCCCTGCTAATTTTAGACTTAGGTGCATGCTTATATTGGAAACTGTCTGAAATTGTTAAACACTTGCTCACCCATCCTGGTTTTGGGAACTGCCTTTTCATCCTGGATAAAAATAGGTATGATGTCATTTTAAAAGCAGCATTTCACTAAAGAATCTCGAATGCTGCTAACGCGAACTTTTCATTTAAAAATTCTAGTTGCAGTCCAAAGAAATGAGCAACTGCCACACATCAAATCCAGTGCTAACAGTCCATTGTATGAATCAGGATGGTAAATACACTTTACCCAAAAAAAGGGCTTAATCATGGCACCCTGTCTAATTAAGCCCTGTCTATGGATGAAACACATAAGTATATAGACAATATCTTTACCATCTTTAATAACAAAATGAACTGTTAAGCAGACCTTTCCCATCCTTTCCCTAAATTTCACATCAGCATTAACTCTCGCAGTTTTTTTTAAAAATAATTTTCCACTATACTTACCTTTATTTGTCTTGCACTTTCTAGCTTCCCTGAAGGCAGTGCTTATGTAGCCCTGGCCTCACAGATGCTCCCTAGGGAAGGCAACATCACCAATGCCTTCAGGGAAAGTCTGTACCTAAAATTGACATACTGCACATGAGCGAGATGCGCAGTATGACATTTGCTGGGAAAAAAAGCTTCTCCCTGAGATTTGTTTTCCCCCACAACAGATGATGGTAGTGTCATACGGCACATGCGCAAGATTCATAAATTCAAATAATGAAAACAATATATACTCGCGCCAAGGTAAGAAACAGTAATTCTTAATACTGTATGAATAGAACTTGTAGCTGCTGTACACAAAGTGCTAATCACTTGAAAACATGCAATAAATAAATTATAGCGCTTGCAACAAATGAATCAAATAACCATCAAAAATCTTATCAAAATTGTGTTGATGTATAATCTAAAATTGTACTATTAAAGTGGTCTAGTGCTCCAAAAAACTTCAAACACTGTATAAAGTTACAAAAACACAATGCTTGAAACTTTATAAATGATCAAGAAATTTTAATTACCGTATATTGCAATAACGTCCCAATATAAGTGCTCTTGTGCTCCAATCCATTGAAAAGTGCAAAGTTCTTCAAACTTCCACTCTGTGATGTGACACACTCCACTTCAGTATACCCACTCACTAGATAAAATGGACTCCTAGCTTTTCAGTCTAAAGCCTCGTACACACGGTCGGACTTTTGCCCAACAAACTTCGTTTTAAGCAAGTTGGACCAACAATCCGACCGTGTGTACGCTCCATCGGACAAACTTTTTTTTGTTTGGTTTTGTTTTCATCGGACAAAAGTTGGGTCTGCAAACGGACAAACTTTTGCACAACAAAAGTCCGATGGAGCAAAGTCCTACCGTGTGTACAGAAAACCATAGGACTTTTGTCCAATGGACAAAACAACTAATGTTAAAATCAACCAACAATAGCAGAAGTTGACCAAAGGGTGGCGGTAAAGAGCAGAAAAGAGCAGAAAAACCATGTGATGTTGCAAAAAGTTTTGGGAAAGTTTGCAGGAAAGTCCTGTGGTGTGTATGCTATGGGTGTGCCCGGCCAACTCCGTTCCGCACAAAAATACACAGAAAAGTCCGATGGAAGTCCGACCGTGTGTACGAGGCTTAAGTGTCAAGTAGGCTGAAAATTTGTCTGGGGATGATGATTTGAACAGGTTCACAAGAGATCTCTCCCAGCGTGATTAAAGTTGAGATATTTACCAGGAAAAAGGGAAAGGGAACTAATAGTGAAGTTAAGTATGATAGGTGTTTATTGCGCAAACAAAAAGTTCCTACTTACAAAACTCCAAATTACATAAGGCATGTAATCAAGTAACGGATACAATCCAGGAACGCCGCATCCAGCGTGCGTTCCACCGAAACTGGAAGTGACGTTGTCTGGACTCAGCACCGGAAATTACATCAACATGTTTCACCCTCCCACAAGACGTCATCAAGAACCTCCTTTTTTGTTCATATATCAATTTTGCACTGTTTCGAACGTTGTGTTTTTGTAATTTTATACAGTGTAAGTTTTTTTGAGCACTTTAATAGTACAATTTTGGATTATACATCAAAACAATTGTGATAAGATTTTTGATGGTTATTTGATTCATTTGTTGCCAGCGCTGTAAGTTATTTGTTGCATAAATTAAAATAAACTTACCATTATTAAAATTGACTACTTAGAGTATAGCCCTAAGGCTGCAAGAAGAAGTTCTGAAATTGTTGTAAAAGGTCAAATTTACAACCTATATATACCTTCAAAGTATATCTCTAAGCAGCAGAGCTCTCATGGGAAAACTGGAATCCTGGAAACATATCATGTACTTTGTGCTTTTAAAGTAACACATTTATTAATTTTCTCTTTAACCACATCAATACCGGGCACTTTCGCCCCCTTCCTTCCCAGACCAATTTCCAGCTTTTAGCGCTCTCGCACTTTCAATGAGAATTGCGCGGTCATGCAGTGCTGTACCCAAATGAAATTTTTATCATTTTGTTCGCAAAAATAGAGATTTCTTTTGGTGGTATTTATTCATGACTCCGTTTTTTATTTTTTGCGATATAAGCAAAAAAAGAGCGGAAATTAAAAAAATATATATTTTTTCTTCTTTCTATTTAAAAAAAATCCAATAAAATCAAATTTTGCCAAAATGTATTCTGCTACATGTCTTTGGTAAAAAAAATCTTGTTAAGTGTATAATAATTGGTTCGTGTGATCACGGACATGTGTACACAGGTAATCATGTACAGATGTGCGCAGGTGATCACTGACATATGTGTGCAGATAATCATTGGGACATGTTATTTTAAATTGAGTGTGGGGGACAGGTGTTTTTAATGTGTGGAGACATGTGTTTTGGGGACCTGTGTGTGGGGACATGTGTTTTGGGGACATGTGTGTGGGGACATGTTTGTTTTACATTGTGTGGGGACACTAGGCTGGTGATCAGTGAATAAAAAGCTGTAAAAAACAGCTCATACTCACCAGCCGGCTGCAGCGATCCGCTCTCCTCTCCTCACCGACAACTTCTGTGTGAGGAGAGGAGAGCTGATCGCTTAGCAATCGGATCTCTGTTTACATCACATGATGGCTGTGATTGGACACGGCCGTCATGTGATCAGGAGGGCCAATCACAGAGCACTCCTGCTGATCAGAGATGCGCCGTGTCCGCCGTGTCCGGCGTTCCTGAACGTCCACTCAGAAGGAGAGAGTGCCCACCCGGCCGTATATATACAGTGGGCGGGTGGAAAGTGGTAAAATAGACATAGCTACATAGTTGGTAAGGTTGAATAAAGACACTAGTCCATCCAGTTCAACGTGTGTGTGCTTGAGGTTATGTCAATAATAAAACCCATATCCCTGTATATTGCGCTTGTTAAGATGCCCATCTAATAGTTTTTTTTTAAACTATCGACACTTACCCCTGACACCAACACTTGTGGAAGGGGTTCTACACCCTTATCACTCTGACAGTAAAGAGGTATTTGTATATTGCTATCGTATATCCTTTCAAGTGTCTCTTCTCCAGGGAGATGATGTTTAATTTTGTAGTTGTTCCTTATAACTGAGGTCTTCCAGTGCCTTTATTAGCTATGTTGCCCTTCTTTGGACTCTCTCTCATTCCAGCACACTCTTCCTGAGGATTGGTGACCAGAACTGGATGGCATACTCAAGATGCGACCGGACCAGAGTTTTATCTCTTGAGTAAATCCCCTTTTTTATGCATGCTAATATTCTGCTTGCAGTATATTGGCATTGCATGCCATTGCTGAGCCTGTGAACTTCTAGGATACCCAGATCTTTTTTCATCCTAGATTCCCCCAATGGTTCTCCCTCTAAAGAGTAACTTGCATTCATATTTTTAGGCCCCTTTTTCAACATTAAACCTTGTTTGCCATGTAGTTGCCCTCCCCATTATTTTATTGAGGTCTTCCTGTAAGGTTTCTACATCTTCCTGTGACATTATTGCCCTGCTTAGCTTTGTATTATCAGCAAACAATGATATTGAACTATTTATGCCAACCTCTATATCATTCATGAATAAATTAAACAAAATTTGTGCCAGGACAGATTCTTGGGGGACCCCACTTACCACTCCAGACCATTCTGAGTATTAGCTATTTATCACCACTATTTGAAAGAGCCCCTGTAACCAGCTTTTTATCCAGGTACATACCCTATAGTCCATGCCAACAGACCTCAGTTTGTATAGTAAAGTTTATAGGGAACTGTATCGAATGCTTTTGCAAAATCCAGATACATCACATTCACAGCCTTCCTTTATATAGATGACAACTCACTTACTCGTAGAATGTAAACAGATTGGTCTGGCAAGTATGATGTTTCATAAACCCATGCTGCTTACTTTTAATGATACTGTTTTCATCAGCAAATTCTTGGATATAGTCCTTTATCATGCCCTCCAATAATTTACAAACTATTGATGTTAGCCCGACTGGCCTGTAGTTTTTAGGTATATATATTAGCCCTTTTTAAAATATTGGTACCATGTTTTCTTTTCTCCAATCAGCTGGTACCATTCCAATCAGTAAGTTGTCCATAAGAATTAGGAACAACGGTCTGACTATAACCTGGCTAAGTTCTTTAGCTGCCCCCCCCCTCTGGCCTATAGTAAAATGATGGATGGGCGGAGCTCTCTAGTTCTGGGTGGAAGTCATATGACATGCCGCCCAGAACACACCTTGTGCGTACCCCACGGGCCATGCTGTGGGGCGATTTGTCACTGCACACAGCCGATGACAGATCAGTGAACCGGCCTGCTACTGGTACCATGTGATCATTGTGACCAATCACAGCAGATCACATGACAATTGTACACAATGGATGGCTTCCATTTATGCCATTCATTGTGTACTATTGTGTTGATCTTTGTGACTGGTCACAGTTATCACATGGTACAGACAGGGCCAATCACAGCCCATCTGTACCATGTGATTAGCTGTGGCCAATAGTAAACACTGAATGCATACATTTAATTCAGAAAAAATGGTGCTTATAACAGTGAAATTCACTGTCATAAGCAACCATAGTGTTTTTTTAAAAATGGTCACAGTATGCAATAAAAATTAACATAAACAAAGAAAGAAATGTAATAAAAAAGTTAATATTAATTAAATCAAATGTGTTTTTATTTTTTACATACTGTCACCAGTCAGTGTCCCTGATCACCAACACACATGTTATATGATGATGCTGTACTGCACTGGTGACAGTATGTACAAAAAAATGTGAACATTTTTTTTTTTTTTTTTTTTACATTTTACAAACAAATGTGACAAAAAATTACAACTTCACAAAACTCACCATGTCTTTTACTAAATACATTGGACTGTCTAGTTTCCAAAAAGGGGTCATTTGGGGAGTATTTGTACTGTCCTGGCATTTTCGGGCCTCAAGAAATAAGATAGGCAGTCTACATCAGGATTGATCGATCTTCAGATATACAGTATATACCATCGTTTGTGGACTCTATAACTTTCATACAGACTTAATAATATACACTGATTTGGATTATTTTCACCAAAGAAATGTAGCAGGATACATTTTGGCCTAAATTTATGAAGAATGATTATTTAATTGCAAAACTTTCTAACAGAAACTAAGAAAAACAAGTTTTTTAATTTTTTCATTTATTTAGAAAAAAATAAAAACTCAGTGGCGAGTAAATACCACCAAAAGAAAGCTCTATTTTTGTAAAAAAAAATGCAAAAAAATTTCATATGGGTATAGTGCTGCATGACCGCGCAATTGTCATTCAAAATGTGACAGCGCTGAAAGCTGAAAATTGGCCTTGACAGGAAGGGGGTGAAAGTGCCCGGTATTTAGGCGATTAAGGACTCTCAGGTGTACACCATCTGGTCCCCATGATTTATTTGTGTTAAGTTTTTCAAGTCTCTTTCTGACACTGGCTTCTGTTAGCCACAAGGGTACATTCTGTGATGTGTTTTTAACAATACAGTCTTGGTTACTATACCCCTCTTATTCCTTTGCAAAAACTGAGGAGGAGAAGAATGCATTTAGTACAGATGCTTTCTCTTTGTCTTTTGTAACCAACTTCCCCTGATCATCCCTTATAGTGCCAGGTTTAACCTTAGCTTTTTTATATTTGTTGGCCATTGGAATGCACTGGCCAATATCTTTATTTAATATGTTCTTAAATCATTCCCATTTTTCCTCAGGGTTCATTGTTCCTAGGATTTTATTCCATTTAATATGTTTGTAGTGTGGAGTGCAGTTTAGAGAAGTTGGGTCTTTTTAAATTCAGCGTTCTTGTGCTACTTTCGTGCTTCCTTTTCCTGTGATTTATACTGAATGTAATTACCTTGTGATCGCTGTTTCCTACGTTTCCCTGTGTTTCCACATCTGCGATCAGGCATGTGTTATTTGTAATCAGTATAAGGCTGCAACTGGGTTTTGCCAATCTACTTACCTTGGGTTTAGGTATTCTCATCACCCTACCACCAATGCACCCAGTAGCACCCACTGACTCTTGCTCATTGCTGGCTATCACTTCCTCTGATCCCTCCCCACACCACCATCTAGTTTAAACGCTCCTCTAACTTTTTGGCCATCTTCTCTCCCAACAGAGCTGCACTATCCCCATTTAAATGCAGTCTGTCCCTGCTTATGTATACTATTATTTACCTAATGATTAGATTAGTATAATATCAATGTTTGAATAAGGCTACAGAAACAATTTATTATCATATCAAGGATAGAGAAAACCCTCTTTGGCACTAGGAATATGGAAACCATGATATATAAACTTGAATATTTGTGGGCTGTTGTGGATATGAATGTGTTATTCAACTCCAAATATCCATGTGTTTTAAAAATATAAAATTTCCACAAAACTTGCAATATACTAGTGGGCACTAAGGATGAAAATCAGGTTTGGTTCGAGCATAAGTTCAAGGCAAACCTGGCCCCTTTGCAGTTTGCAGACCTGCCAAACAAATGTGTGATTGTGCTGCCATATCACACAACTATCAATAATGCACAGAACTTTAGTCAGTTGGTTTAGAGCAGGGGTGTTAAACTCATTTCATTGCAGGCAGCATCAGCATTATGGTTGCCCTAAAAGAGCCATAGAATTGTATTATTCTTAGGGCTGTGGAAAGTAACTATTAAATCCTTGAATAATCAATTAACTTTTTTGATCGATCAAAATTCTTTTGATCGGTACTCACCTCTCCGCCGGCTTCCAGGTCTTCAGGGAGTTCCGCCGGAGATCCGGTGTCCATCTGAAGGGCTCCTTTGCTGTGCCTTCATATCTGCATGCCGGCGGGACCTTACTATCTGCCACACGCAAGGGCTGTAACACTTCCATCTATCAATTCCTTCTATTGACCTGGGATTCTACAGCCATCCACTGGGAGTTGTGATAGTTCCCTTCATGGGACATCTACATGCCGACGGACTGATGTTAGCCCCTCCTCATCTGGATTCAGCAGTGGTATCGTTGTACACATTTTTATACCAGTATCATACTTAGCTACATGTTTTTTTGACTGCTTTTGCTACCGTTTGGTATTACTCGCACCATTTTTACAGTTTATGTAGCTACATCGATTTTATCTCCAGTGCAATATTTATTTTGTTACCTACTTGAAGACTATAAAAGTTTTAATGCTATTCCCATTGAGCGCTGCCTTTGTGTGTTTTTTGTACCCTGCTATCCATTTTTCCAGTGGTTGGTAGCTGCACTGGGAATCAGCCTGCAAGGAGATCAGCTAAAAGTAGTTGGATCTGTATGTGTGTTATAATTAATCGAAATTAGTCGATTAATCGATTTAAAAAAAAACGATTAATCGAACATGAAAATTTAAATCAGTAACAGCCCTAATTATTCCTATAATAATTATAAGCAAATGTCCACCATCAGAAGTCAAGAGTCCCCCCACCCTCCCTTACATCACAGTGCTCTCCACTTACCTTGTGCAGCTGACGGGAAGATGAGGACAAAGCTGGGAAGCAGATAGTTCAGGGTCTAGAGGAGGACCAGAGAAGGCCTGGAGTCAGCTGTCAGAGTTGCTGAATGCTGAGACCAGGGAAGAAGGAGATGGGGCGGGGGGGTGCTGCAGCTGCACAAAGAGGCACAGGATCTGTAGGAGGAAGCTCTATCCTATTCTCCACTGCTGAATGCTGTGTATCTAGGGAAATTTTGGGGTGGATGGAGGGAAGTATTTTTACATTTTAATGTCTCATATGTGTATCCTGCAGCTTCTTTACAGCCTCTCCACATTACATATCCACTACAGTCATGCATGCATTTTTTCATCTTTCCTAATATCTCTGGCTGAAAATGATTTTTTCCCTACGGCATCCATATACACATAGTTTATTCAGGGTGATTTATGGGCAGGAGATTGTGGGGGGCTGTGGCAGAGCAATGTCAGCCAATGACAGAAATGCCCAAACAAAGACAATTATATCAGTACAATCAGCTTTTGAAGCTTATATGGAATTATAGTGGTTGGGTTTACATCTACTTTAACAAGTAGTGCATTGTTTTCAGTAAATTTGAGCCTAAACTTGCTTTTTAAGCTGTCCTACTGCTGGCCAGTTTTACACTGCTGTGTCATCTGCTCCCACTAAGGTGCTGCTTCCACCAAGCTCTATAGTGCAGAGTCATGTATTTTCTGATTCAAGTGCTACCCAAATAGCTGGGGCTTTTACCATGGTTGATACACTGCGGTCATGTGGACCCTGCTGTTGACAGCATGGTCCAGAAGAACAGCGACATTAACATTGCACACGTTGATTGAGGTCAGGCATGGCCTCCTGGACATCTGTGTGCATGGCTCTGCAGTGCAGCAAAGGCCAAAAACTAGTTAAAGGGGATGATGCAAAGGGTGCAAAAGGTATAGGGCCTAAAACCTATGGTGTTAAACTAGTTCACAAATAGTGAAAGCACTTTGGCCTTTTCACTTTGGGTCCTTAAGGACCTTGATCCAACAAGAAGTGTGGGCCTTTTCCCATTCAGGCGCTACCCCTACGCAGGTCTTTGATGCAAAGTCTTATTTCCTCATGCATGCAGTACACAAGTAAGGTGGTACTTTTATCACAGCTGTTATTCTGAGGGCAGAAGCTGCAGATCCCAAGGGTGCTATAAGCAGCAGATACATTAAAAAAAAACATACTGCAGGGTTCTTTTTATTTGCTGCCTATTCAAGCACTCACCTACTGCCCTGCTGCTAGACAATTTCTACTAAACGCATACTTGAAGTCTATATTTTGAGAAAAAATTTGAATACCGGGATAGTAGTGGGTTCAGGAATGTGGGGTTGTGCTTTTGAAGTGTTTTTGTGCACTCTTTTTTTAACAAAAATGCAGTGTGGTACAGCAAGAAGTAAGCTCACAAATTATAATATTAAACTGTTCTTCCACTGGCCAATTTTAGGAAGTTGAGGGCTTTGGCTTCTTTTTTTTAAAAGTAAACTTCTCTGTACCTTTTAAATATGTTGTGGGTCCATCATTCAATTAATTGGAATCAAAAGTAGGTGTTGCACCCATACCCTCTCCCCACTGTACAGTATTTAAAAAAATTGCATTGGTACATGTCCTCAGTGGCAGTTTCCAGTTCCAGATACCCTTTCTTGACAACCACATGCCTATTAGCCTTGAAAATATATTTCCAAAATTTGACACCGCCCCTTCCCAGGCCACATGGCAGAATTATTTGGGATCTCTGCAGTCTACAGCTTGGTTTAGGACAACTTGAAGCATCCCTTTCTAGCTACTACTGAAATTAGAGAATATTTTAGGTGGAAATGGCATTG
Source organism: Rana muscosa (assembly GCA_029206835.1). Lineage (NCBI taxonomy): Eukaryota > Metazoa > Chordata > Amphibia > Anura > Ranidae > Rana > Rana muscosa. The sequence goes on from CM055122.1 coordinate 699,613,936, forward strand.
AAAGAAGTAAAGGATGCCATGAGGTAGGTTTGGGAACATGCTGAAACCAATCAGACAGAATTGAGGCTCTGGAGGCTAAAGGACCTTGCAAATAGATTCAGGGTGAGCTAAACTTAGAATCTGGGGCCTGTGCACACTGATCACTGCCTTAAAGGAAACTGTCCTAATTTATTCTTTTACTGTTTCCTCAAATATATCAAAGCATGTTATGATTCTGCACTATACTGCACCACCTGACTCAGAGAGAAACATCACTGTTATGAAAAATAGTTTTTCACTATATTAACCTATTTTTCCATACAACACCATTCTAACAAGCCCTCTGTTTTCTACCCCATCCTTCAGGTCCTCAGGACTGACTCCAAACCCACAGTGTGGCTCTATTTGTAAGATGGAGGATGGTTTTTAGAGATCCTCTAATGGTAATTTCGAAATACAGTAGATCCATTCCATCCATTTCCTTCAAGCCTTTGAGGATTACAACCTCCTTATTATAAGAGAACTCATGCCCAGCCCTTAATACCTCTATTTAACAGACTATCAGAATAATGGATTCAATTTGTAATCCTAATGCCACGTACACACGGTCGGAATTTCCGCCAGAAAAAGTCAGATGGGAGCTTTTCGTTGGATATTCCGACTGTGTGTATGCCCCATCTGACTTTTTCTGTCGGAATTTCCAACGGACTTAGATAGAGAGCAGGTTCTCAATTTTTCCGGCAGAACAAATTCCTATCGGAAAATCTGTTCGTCTGTATGCAATTCCGATGGGGGAAAAAACACGCATGCTCGGAAACAATTGGACGCATGCTCGGAAGCATTGAATTTCTTTTTCTCGTTCGTTGTAGTGTTGTACGTCACCGCGTTCCTAACACTCGAAAGTTCAGAGAACTTTTGTGAGACCGTGTGTATGCAAGCCAAGCTTGGGCGGAATTCCGTCGGAAAAACCATCCAACTTTTTCTGACGGAAAGTCCGCTCGTGTGTACAGGGCATTAGGCTGTACGCCTCACTCTGTGGGATGACTACCACTTCACAAATTATACACTTTGCAGCACAGCTTTGTCATTTGTACTATAATGTGCTTATTGGTTGCCATATTTTTATTCTACACAATGTACTTGGATATGTGATGATTAAATCTATGTTGTCACCATGTACAGTGCTTTGAAAAAGTATTCATACCCCTTAAAATTGTCCAAATTTTGTCATGTTACAACAAAAAATGTAAATGTATTTTATTGGGATTTTATGTGATAGACCAACACAAAGTAGCACATAATTGTGAAGTGGAAGAAAAATGATAAATGATTTTCAAAATTGTTTACAAATAAATATCTAAAAAGTGTGGCGTGCATTTGTATTTAGCCCCTTTACTCTGATACCCCTAACTAAAATCTAGTGGAACCAATTGCCTTCAGAATTCACCTAATTATTAAATAGAGTCCACCTGTGTGTAATTTAATCTCAGTATAAATACAGCTGTTCTATGAAGCCCTCAGAGGTTTGTTTGAGAACCTTAAGCCCCGTACACACGGTCTGACTTTTGGCCAACAAACTTCATTTTGAGCAAGTTGGACCAACAATCCGACCGTGTGTAGGCTCCATCAGACAAACTTTTTTGTTTTTTTTGTGTTTTCATCGGACAAAAGTTGGGTCTGCAAACGGACAAACTTTTGGCCAACAAAAGTCCGACCGTGTGTACAGAAAACCATAGGACTTTTGTCCGATGGACAAAACAACTAATGTTAAAATCAACCAACAATAGCAGAAGTTGACCAAAGGGTGGCGGTAAAGAGCAGAAAAGAGCAGAAAAACCACATGATGCTGCAAAAAGTTTTGGGAAAGTTTGCAGAAAAGTCCTGTGGTGTGTATGCTATGGGTGTGCCCGGCCAACTCCGTTCGGACAAAAATCCAGGGAAAAGTCAGATGGAAGTCCGACCGTGTGTACGAGGCTTTAGTGAACAAACAGCATCATGAAGGCCAAGGAACACACCCGACAGGTCTGGGATAAAGTTGTGTAGAAGCTTAAAGCAGGATTAGGTTATAAAAAAATATCCCAAACTTTGAACATCTCACGGAGCACTGTTCAATCCATCATCCAAAAATGGAAAGAGTATGGCACAACTGCAAACCTACCAAGACATGGCTGTCCACCTAAACTGACAGGCTGGGCATGGAGAGCATTAATCAGAGAAGCAGCCAAGAGACCCATGGTAACTCTGGAGGAGCTGTAGAAATCCACAGCTCAGGTGGGAGAATCTGTCCACAGGACAACTATTATGCCGCGTACACACGGTCGGAATTTCCGACGGAAAAAGTCAGATGGGAGCTTTTGGTCGGATATTCCGACCGTGTGTATGCCCCATCAGACTTTTTCCATCTGAATTTCCGTTGGACTTAGATAGAGAGCAGATACTCTATTTTTCCGTCGGAAATTCAGACGGAGGTTTTTCCGGTGGCAAGCCCGGTCGTGTGTATGCGGCATAAGTCATGCACTGCACAAATCTGGCCTTTATGGAAGAGTGACAAGAAGAAAGCAATTGTTGAAAGAAAGCCATAAGAAGTCCTGTTTGTAGTTTGCGAGAAGCCATGTGGGGGACACCGCAAACATGTGGAAGAAGGTGCTCTGGTCAGATGAGATGAAAATTTTACTTTTTGGCCTAAAAGCAAAATACTATGTGTGGCGGAAAACTACTTGCCACTGGAAAAAACTCTGTCGGAATTTCCGACGGAAAAATAGAGAACCTGCTCTCTATCTAAGTCCGTCAGAAATTCAGATGGAAAAAGTCCGATGGGGCATACACACGGTCGGAATATCCGACCAAAAGCTCTCATCTGACTTTTTCCATATACATTTACGTTTTTGATTGTAGCATGACAAAACGTGGAACATTTCAAGGGGTATGAATACTTTTTCAGGGCACTGTAAGTGATTTTATGGGAAGACTGCCCTGTTCCATCCCACAATATTGCTGTCAAAACTGACTTCATGCCATGGATCAAATGTTACTAGTTTTCTGGTCTTTATTATTCTATGGACATTCTGAATTTGTATTTTTACCAATTTTAATAGATGCTTCTTTTATTTTATTTTTGTGTTGCCTGCATTTATAAAATATTGAGGTAATTTAATACACATGTGATACATAATCCCTTCTATAAACTCTGTCCTTTATACCCCCTGCCTTAAAAAATCTATGTTTGTCTGATTTTTTTCCCCAATAAAACATTTGTGACAAAATGTATCAAGATATATATTTCAGCACAAAAACTGTGTTTTCCTAGTCCTGAAAATTTTATTGCGTCAGCAAAGTTGCCAATGCATTACTTTTGCTGTAAAAATATACCTACAAGTGTAAACAAATATAAACTGTAACCATTTATGTGCCAGAATTGTCTTTTACTTTTCAGTGTTGGCACAGATACATACAAAATTAAACATTGCAGATTGCAGAGAATACTTCTAGACCAAGACAGCATCCACTGTACAAATAACTAACATAAAAACAATGTTTTTTACAAATTCAAAATAAATGCCAAAAAAACAGGCGAAAATAACATACCAGTATATCGGCGTATAACACGCACAGGCGTATTACACGCACCCTAACTTTAAGAGGGAAGGTTCAGGAAAAAAACTTTCCACAGCCCCCTGCATATAACACTCAAGCATAGTTTACCTTCTATTTTCAGGGTAAAAAAGTGAGTGTTATACGCCAATAAATACAGTATGTGCCGTGTAATGACCTGGAGTAAGAACAAGACCCTGAAACCTTATGAAAGATAAAGTCCTGTTCCTTGAAGGTTGCTAGAATTACACTCAGTTATTTTTGCTTTATATAACTATATAAGGACTCTCAAAAGGGAAGATTAAGGTTTTGTCTCATCCTTGAGTTTCTACAGCAGCACTATATATCTTTTTATAAACTCCTAATTGTGCCACTTAGGCTATTTGAAATGACTCAAGTTAAGTTAGGAAACTAAGCAATTAGTCAATGCATGCTGAGTAGCATTGGTTTTATAACCTTTTACTTGCTATAAATTATTTTATAACGCATCCAAGATTTTCAGTTTTTCATAGATGTCTTTTATTTGCACTTGCCCGACATTTGTCTTTTTCACAACCCACAGAAGTTATCAGCTAGAGTTTATTAAATTTCATGATAAGTTTTCAAATGCCAATTTTTAAGGTAGTGAAACTCAGCATTTTTGCGCAAATGTCATCCTTTTCACATTGTTAGATTATACAATTTTGAGCAAATGCAATCAAGGCAGTTCTTATATTTGTATTCAGCAAATGATGTTCACATAACAAGGAAGACAAGACAACACAGCTGCAGAAAAACACAAAACACATAGATATTGTCTTTAGAAGTACAAAGCACCCATAGATTTTAGATACTACAGGCATACCCCACTTTTAAGTACACAATGGGGTTTATTTTACTAAAGCTGGAAAGCCCAAAATCAGGCTCACTTCTGCATAAAAACCAATGAGCTTCCAGGTTTTATTATCAAAGCTTAATTGAACAAGCTGGGGTTAGAAGCTCATTGGTTTCTATGCAGAAGTGAGCCTGATTTTGCGCTTTCCAGCTTTAGTAAATAAACCCCATTGTGTACTTAAAAGTGGGGTATGCCTGTATTGTATTTGTTGTGATAGTTTTGTATTTGAATGATACAATGTGAGTCATTACTAATAAATCCAAAACTAAGTTAAATAGCAAGTCTAGGTAACACATGAAGCCTAAATGCATAGAATGCATTATGATAAAAAAAAAAAAAGAAAAACACGAATGCATAGAATACATTAAAATAAGGAAAAAAAAGTCTACCTTTACAATCACTTTAACCGCTTAACGACCGCTCACGGCATATATACGTCGGCAGAATGTCTCGTACAGGCACAATCACGTACCTGTACATCCCCTTTAACTGCCTGCCGTGTGGTCGCGCTCACGACCCTGTAGTCATCCCCGTGAGTCGGACCGCGGGTCCCGCGGACTCGATCGCCGCGGGGATCCCCACGATCGTCTCATGGAGGGATGGTGCGGGGAGATAGAAACACAACATCTCCCCGCTCGCCTACTGACACTGTCACCGATCTCCGCTCTGTGTAATCAGAGCGGAGATCGGTGACGTGTCACTTGTAGCCACGCCTCCTAACAGTGAGAATCACTCCCTTAGGCACACTTAACCATTTCAGCGCCCCTAGTGGTTAACCCCTTAACTGCCAGTGTCATTTTTACAGTAACCAGTGCATTTTTATTGCACTGAATGCTGTAAAAATGACAATGGTCTCAAAAATGTGTCAAAAGTGTCCGATGTGTCCGCCATAATGTCGCAGTCACGAAAAAAATCGCTGATCCCTGCCATTACTAGTAAAAAAAAAAAAAATGAATAAAAATGCCATAAAACTACCCCCTATTTTGTAAACGCTATAACTTTTACGCAAACCAAACAATAAACGGCGAGTGTGTTTTTTTTAACCAAAAATATGTAGAAGAATACGTATCGGTCTAAACTGAGGGAAAAAAAAGGTTTTCTTTAACCACTTGACCACTGGGCACTTAAACCCCCTTAATAACCAGACCAATTTTCAGCTTTCGGTGCTCTCACATTTTGAATGACAATTACTCAGTCATACAACACTGTACCCATATGAATTTTTTGTCTTTTTTTTCACACAAATAGAGCTTTCTTTTGGTGGTATTTAATCACTGTTGGGTTTTTTTTTTTTGCGCTATAAGAGAAAAAAGACTGAAAATTTTGTAAAAAAATGATTTTTTTTTCGTCTCTGTTATAAAATTTTGCAAATTACTATTTTTTCTTCATAAATTTTGGCCAAAATTTATACTGCTACATATCTTTGGTAAAAATAAGTACAAATTGGTGGATATTATTTGGTCTTTGTGAAAGTTATAGAGTCCACAAGCTATGGTGCCAATATATGAAAATTGATCACACCTGAAGTACTGACGGCCGATCTCATTTCTTGAGACCCTAACATGCCAGAAAAGTACAAATACCCCCCAAATGACCCCTTTTTGGAAAGAAGACATTCCAAGGTATTCAGAAAGAGGCATTGTGAGTTTTTTTGAAGTTGTCATTTTTTCCCACAATTCTTTGCAAAATCAAGATTTTTTTTTCTCTTTTTTTTTTTCACAAAATTGTCATATTAGCAGGTTATTTCTCACACACAGCATATGCATTCCACAAATTACACCCCAAAACACATTCTGCTATTCCTTCCGAGTATGGCGATACCACATGTGTGAGACTTTTACACAGCGTGGCCACATAGAGAGGCCCAACATGCAGGGAGCACCTTCAGGCGTTCTGGAGCACCCAGGCCAATTCTGACATTTCTCTCCTACATGTAAAAATCATCATTTATTTGCTAGAAAATTACATAGAACCCCAAAACATTATATATGTTTTTTTAGCAAAGACCTTAGAGAATATAATGGTGGTTGTTGCAACTTTTTATCTCGCACGATATTTGCGCAGCAATTTTTTTAACGCGTTTTTTACGGAAAAACAATGTTTTGTGCTTAAAAAAAAAAACAGTAAAGTTAGCCCAATGTTTTTGCATAATGTGAAAGATGAAGTTACGCCGAGTAAATAGATACCTAACATGTCACCCTTAAAAATTTCACACACTCGTGGAATGGCGCCAAACTTCGCTACTTAAAAAAATCCCCATAGGCGACGCTTTAAATATTTTTACTGGTTACATGATTTTAGTTACAGAGGAGGTCTAGGGCCAAAATGATTGCTCTCGCTCTAACGTTCGCAGAGATACCTCACATGTGTGGTTTGAAAACCGTTTTCATATGTGGGCGGGACTTACGTATGTGTTCGCTTCTGTATGCGAGCTCACGGGGACAGGGGCGCTTTAAAAAATATATATATTTTTTTATTGTTCATTTTACTTTATTTATTTTAGTTTGACATGTTTTTCCGCCCCAAAAAATTTTTTGATCACTTTTATACCTATTACAAGGAACGTAAACATCCCTTGTAATAGGAATATGGCATGACAGGTCCTCTTTACAGTGAGATATGGGGTCAATAAGACCCCACATCTCACCTCTACGCTGGGAAGCCTGAAAAAAAAACAAAAAAAAAAAACAATCCTGGCTTTGATCGTAGCGGTGAGTCGGTAGAAGCACCGGAGGGCAGCGGGAGGGGGGACATCCCCTCTCGCCTCCCGTAAGAATGATCAAGCCGCAGAACAGCCGCTATGATTGTTCTTATGGTGAAGGGAATCGCCGGCTGAAAAAGCTGATATCTGAATGATGCCTGTAGCTGCACCCATCATTCAGATATCCCCGTACAAAGTCAAGGACGTCATATGACGGCCGGCGGGCGGGAAGTGGGCATTGCGGAGTATTGCCGGGCATTACCGGGCATTGCGGAGTATTGCGGACTATGGCAGGGTATTGCGGAGTATGGCAGGGTATTGCACGGGGTATTGCACAGGGTATTGCAGGGTATTGCAGAGTATTGTGCAGGGTATTGCAGAGTATTGTGCAGGGTATTGCAGAGTATTGCGCAGGGTATTGCAGAGTATTGCACAGGGTATTGCAGAGTATTGCGCAGGGTATTGCAGAGTATTGCGCAGGGTATTGCAGAGTATTTTGCAGGGTATTGCGCAGGGTATTGCAGAGTATTGCGCAGGGTATTGCAGAGTATTGCGCAGGGTATTGCAGAGTATTGAGCAGGGTATTGCAGAGTATTGTGCAGGGTATTGCAGAGTATTTTGCAGAGTATATTGCAGAGTATTGCGCAGGGTATTGCAGAGTATTGCGCAGGGTATTGCAGAGTATTGTGCAGGGTATTGCAGAGTATTTTGCAGGGTATTGCGCAGGGTATTGCAGAGTATTGCGCAGGGTATTGCAGAGTATTGCGCAGGGTATTGCAGAGTATTGCGCAGGGTATTGCAGAGTATTGCGCCAGGGTATTGCAGAGTATTGCACCAGGGTATTGCAGAGTATTTTGCAGAGTATTGGCAGGGTATTTTGCAGAGTATTGCACCAGGGTATTGCAGAGTATTTTGCAGAGTATTGGCAGGGTATAGCACAGGGATGGCTGAGCAGGGATGGATGGATGGCTGGATCTGTGACTGCAATTGTCACAGATCCAGCCCACAGAGCTGCTGCTGTCATCCGCTCCCTTCCCTCTCCTCTCACACTGTACCGATCGGTACAGACAGGGGAGGGAGGAACCGGCGTCATCAAATGACGCCGGTCTGTTTACAAGTGATTGCTCCGTCATTTGACGGAGCGATCACGTGGTAAACGGCCGCTATCGGCGGCGATTTACCGCGATTCGTGATCCGCCGGGTCAGAGGACCCGGCGGTCACAGAGTTTCCCGTGTGCGCGCGATTCTAGTTTCCCGTGTGCGCGCGATTCTGGGAGGACGTTCTATAACGTCCTCCCAGAGTTAAGCAACCACCTTGTCGACGTTATTTGTCGGCAGGTGGTTGTTAAGTGGTTAATATTTTTTGGGGATATTTATTATAGCAAAAAGTAAAAAATATTGCATTTTTTTCAAAATTGTCGCTCTATTTTTGTTTATAGCGCAAAAAATTAAAACTGCAGAGGTGATCAAATACCACCAAAAGAAAGCTCTATTTGTGGGAAAAAAAGGACGTCAATTTTGTTTGGGAGCCACGTCGCACGACCACACAATTGTCAGTTAAAGCAAGAAAGTGCCAAATCGCAAAAAGGGGCCTGGTCTTTATGCTGCATATTGGCTTAAGTGGTTAAACCTTCATCTTTATTTTGTGTGTTTGTACAACAAGGGTGCCTCACAGAATAACTAAGAGTATACGTCCTAAAATCAGTGCTCTGTAACTTACTTAATGTCTGTTTGTTACATTTAACAGCATCCTTCATTCCAAGGAAAGTTTAAATACTACTGGTGCTTGTCAATTACTTTTTTACCCATTCAATATATCATGCTGGGGTAACAAATGATAACATTATTTTACACAGTAGTACACCAAGCTTGGTACAATGCTTTCACTTTGAATGATTACAATGCATCTATGGTATGCACCTGCACCTACATAAACTATTGGTAGTGAAGAACAGATGTCTTGTAACCAGAAAAAGACCTCTGAATATTGTAGTAACCCTTCTTTCCTGGTAACGTAGCTAAGATAAATTGCAGCCAGAATAGAATGCAGACACATACCGGTAGCTACATAGTTACATAGTTGGTAAGGTTGAAAAAAGACACCATTCAGTCCAGTGTGTGTGTTTGTGTATGTGTGTGTTTACATCACTACCATTTCCCATATCCCTGTTTATTGTGTTCACTGAGATGCCCATCTGAAAGTTTTTAAAATTATCCACACCACCTATTATGAGAGGGAGTTGCACATCCTTACCGCTCTAACAGTAAAAAAAATCCCTTATACAGTTGAAGGTTATACCGCTTCTCGTCCAACTTTATTGAGTGGCCACATGTCTTCTTAGGAGATCTGAGACTGAATAATTTCCTCCCTATGTTAGAATTACCTTTTAGACATTTGTATATTGCTATCATACCTCCCCTTAAGGGTCTCTTTTCCAGGGAGAATAAGTTTAATGTTTGCAGTCATATCTTGTAACTGAGATCTTCCAGCCACCCTTTAAGCTTTGTTGCCCTTCTCTGGACTTTATCCAGCTCCAACACAACCTTCCTGTGGACAGGTGACCAGATCTGGAAGGCATACTCAAGATGTGGCCAGAACCAGAGTTTTGTAAAGTGGTAGAATTGTCGTTTTAATCTCTTGAGTAAATATCCTTTTTAATGCATGCCAATAGTCTGCTGGCTTTACTTGCTTTGCATTGCATTGCATTGCATGCTATTTCTAAGCCTATGATCTACCCAGACCCCCAGATTCTTTTCCATCCTCGATTTCCCTAAAGGCCCTCCCTCAAGTAAATAACTTGCATTCATATTTTAACCCCAAGTGCATTACTTTACATTTTTCAGTATTAACCACTTGCCCACTGGGAACCTAAACCCTCTTCCTAACCAGACCAATTTTAAGCTTTCAGTGCTCTCACATTTATAATGACAATTACGCAGTCATGCAACACTGTACACATATGACATTTTTGTCTTTATTTTCAAACAAATAGAGCTTTCTTTTGGCGCAATTTGATCAGCTCTGGGTTTTATATTTTTTGTGCTATAAATGAAAAAAGGCAGAAAATTCTGTAAAAAAAAATAAATCGTAGTTTCTGTTACAAAATTTAGCAAATTCGTAACTTTTCTTCATGAATTTTGGCCAACATTTATACTGCTACATATCTTTGGTAAAAATAACCCAAATCAGTGTAAATTATTTGGTCATTGTGAAAGTTACAATCTACAAGCTATGGTGCCAATCATTGAAAATGTATCACACCTGATGTACTGAAGGCCTATCTCATTTCTAGAGACCCTAACAAGCCAGGAAAGTACAAACACCCCCCAAATGACCTATTTTTGGAAAGTAGACATTCAAAGGTATTTAGTAAGAGGCATGGTTAGTTTTTTGAAGTTGTAATTTTTTCCCACAATTCTTTGCAAAATATATATATATATATATATATTTTTTTTTTTTGCAAAATTGTCATATTAACAGGTTATTTCTCTCACACCCCAAAATACATTGTGCTACTCCTCCTGAGTATGGCTAAGCCACATGTGTGAGACTTTTACACAGTCTGGCCACATACTGAGTCCCAACATTGAAGTAGCACCTTTAAGCGTTCTAGGAGCATATATTTAATTTTATCTAATTTCTCAACCACCTATTACACTTTTGAAGGCCCTGGAGCACCAGGACACTGGAAACACCCACAAAAAGACACCATTTTGGAAAGCAAACATCCCAACATATATTCTATGAGGTGTAATGAGTCTTTTGAACAGTTCATTTTTTTCAGAAGTTTTTGCAAAATGTGGAAAATGATGAGCGCTGTAGTGGCACAGATTAATTATGATGGCACTGTAGTGGTGCAGATGAGCACTGTAGTGGCACTGATGTGGCACTGTAGAGCACTGTAGGGGCACTGTAGGGGCACTAATGTGGCACTGATGAGCACTGTATTGGCACTAATGTCACAATGATACAAATACAGGCAGGGAGCTGCGGTATTTTGCTTTAGTGTCCTTTGCAAAGTGTGCACCTAAAGCTTACCTGAATACAATTGCTGGTGTTCTGATACAAATACAGGCAGGGAGCTGCAGTATTTTGCTTTAGTGTCCTTTGCACAGTGTGCACCTAAAGCTTACCTGAATTCAATTGCTGGTGTTCTAAAACAAATACAGCCAGGGAGCTGCAGTATTTCTATTTAGTGTCCTTTGCAAAGTGTGCACCTAAAGCTTACCTGAATACAATTGCTGGTGTTCTGATACAAATACAGGCAGGGAGCTGGAGTATTTTGCTTTAGTGTCCTTCGCACAGTGTGCACCTAAAGCTTACCTGAATACAATTGCTGGTGTTCTAAAACAAATGCAGCCAGGGAGCTGCAGTATTTTGATTTAGTGTCCTTTGCACAGTGTGCACCTAAAGCTTACCTGAATACAATTGCTGGTGTTCTCATACAAATACAGGCAGGGAGATGCAGTATTTTTTTTAGTGTCCTTTGCACAGTGTGCACCTAAAGCTTACCTGAATACAATTGCTGGTGTTCTCATACAAATACAGGCAGGGAGATGCAGTATTTTGTTTTAGTGTCCTTTGCACAGTGTGCACCTAAAGCTTACCTGAATACAATTGCTGTTGTTCTCATACAAATACAGGCAGGGAGCTGCAGTATTTTGTTTTAGTGTCCTTTGCACAGTGTGCGCCTAATGCTTACCTGAATACAATTTCTGGTGTTCTCATATTAATACCACAGGCAGGGAGTTAAAAATTACAAACAGATTCTACGTAACAACAAAGCTACAGTCCCTGTCTTGTTTGCACCGCCTGTATACTGCTGTTCAGAGTATATAGGGCCTTGGGGCCCCACGTCTTTCCTTTTTTTAATTTGGGTGCGGGATTCCCCTTAATATCCATACAAGACCCAAATGGGCTGGGGGGGGTACCCATGCCGATTTTCTCAATGATTTTCATCCATATTGCCGGGACCACACATTACATTAAAGCCGCAAGCAGTTTTAAATGACTTTTTTTCCTTTAGAAATGTCATTTTGTGCAGGGACGGTTCTAAACACGGGAAACACGTGCCACTTCACAGGCATACTATAGACACCCCCCAGGGAAAGGAATATTTCTATTTTTTTTTCACTTTATGCATCATTAGCCCCTTCCTTACCGGGCCATAGTCATATGACGCCGGCAGGAACCATCCCTCCCTCCGGAGTCTTTTCTTCCTGGCCGTCTAAGGGGCGCGCGCTAGCCGCCCGTGACCCGGTGCGCGTGTCCGGCGGCCGCGATGTCCGCCGGGCACCCGCGATTTCCCGTGATCATGGCAGGAGTGTGAATCTGTGTGTGTAAACACACAGATCCACCTCCTATCAGAGGTGAGGAGACCGATGTGTGTTCCCAGTACAGAGGAACACACATCGGTCTCCTCCCCTTGTGAGTCCCTTCCCCCTACAGTTAGAATCACTCAATAGGGAACATATTAACCCCTTCAGATAGGGGAAGTTTCCCCCGCTTGATGTTTTCAAGGCAGCTGAAATTAGGACAATGGATGAATAAAATTAATGTTTATTGGTGAAAACCAAATGGGTTACACCAGTAAAATTCAATCAAGATGTGAGCTCTGGTACATGATTAAAAATTTGAAGTACAAGACATTGTAAACATTATGTATCATGAAACATCGCTATGGAAGTACAATATTGATGACTACATGTATCTTGACGCGTTTCGACCCTGTCGGGTCTTCTTCAGAAGATATGTTAACTGTGAGGAAAAATGCATTTTATTATATCATATAGGGAATTTAAGAAAACATTATTAGTAACAATAATACATTTTCTATAGCATATTTACCAAACAGACTGTTTTGCACACGATCACATGACCAGAGATCCTTCCTTTTTAAAAGAGAATCCTCATGGGATCCCAAGGCCTGGTCCGCTGGCCAGCAAAGAACCTCCACCCAGTGGGAGCACCCCATCGGACCGTACCTGGCTTACAAGGAGTCACCGCAATGGAAGCAAAATCCCACGCCAGCGAGGCGTGGGAAAAGAAGAGGGGCGACTACACCTGCAGTGGATCATACAGGACACCATAGTAAATATATATTATTGCATACAAAATATAATTGCATAGTTTAAATGCAAGAGATTATAATTTAAAATTGAACAAAATTAACAAACGGTTGTGGCAGGCTAGCGATAGGAGTTGGATTAGCAATTTTAAAAATAAAGGATAAACATCCTCAATTATTTATTAATATTGACAGTAATGTCAGGGATTAGAACTAAAAGTAATGGGCTTTATGTGTTTAAAAGAATTATGGAAAAATAATGCTATGTTGGAGAGTGAGTGAATTGGTGTAATGGATAAATGTGAAAATAAGTGACAATGTGAGGATGAGAAAAAGGAAAAAGAAGAAAGAAGAAGAAAAAATGTGTTGAAAGGAAGTGCAAATGGAAAATGTGAGAGAAATGAGTGGACCAAACAAAGGACGAAAACAGAGCCAAAACCAAAAACAAAAACAAAAAAGGGGCAGAGGAGAAAAGAAAAAGAAGGGAAAAAGGAGAAAGAAAGAAAGAGGGGGGGGGGAAAAAAAGGGGGGGAGAAGGAAATATAGCAGGGCTGTGAACAGCAACAAAAGAGGTGAAGTAAAAAGCAGGGAAATGTGAGATGTGAAGGTAGGATAAGAGTGGAATGAAAAGGAGGGGTGGGAATAGGTGGGAGTAAACGGTGACTAAAGTAATGAGGGAAAGATAACCACAAAGGTGGCGGTGTGGTATTGAAACAACAAAAGAGTGGGATATGAACAAGGAAGCAAAAAGAAATGAAAAGTGGAATAAAGAAAAATAAATATTGTAGGAGTGAAAGGAAGTGGAGGAAAGGGATGCGGGAAAAAGGAATGGGGTGGAAATGGACAGTGAATGGTAAGGTGAGAGAGACAGAAATAACAAGTGTAGTGCAAGATGTAAGAGTGATTGGAAGAAAGAAAGGTGAAAGAAGCACATACGTATCCCGTGAACACGTCCTATAGTGACGAAACGTGTAGGGAGGAGCCACGTTCTGACGTCATCGCGCCTACACTACCTGGAGACATACGGGCTGCTTAATCTTACAAGCCAGCCGGCTTATTTCATGCTCGTTTTAATCTACATTTTTGTAAGTGTGCCTTCACTTTTTTATAGATAAAATAAACATGTAAGGTTTTACACTATCAGTCCCTTTTTTTCCTTCTTTTGGTTTACAGGGACTGTGTTTATACTATCTTGAGTTGCTGACCTCCCGGTTGAAACGCCACCTGGTTAGTCGGACGCTGTATGCCACATATCCCTTGGCTGGGGAACAAGCCACAGGCGGTTTATGATCCCCTGTGATAAGGGATCCATGTATTGCGGTAAGAGGCAGTATTTTTATTGGTGAAGGCTGTCCTATACATCACTTGCTCTTGGTGTACATCCATTTTGGACTTCATTGGTCACAGTGGAGGATTATTATTTTCAAACGCATCCACATGAACTTGATTTGGATTATTGCTTCTCATGGACATATTCAATTTTTATTGATCTAGTTCATCATTAGTGATTTTACATATGATCACAGTGCGCAGGTGTATGTGTTTATCATTGCAATATATGTCACTGTTTGGTGGTTCATTCACTGTGTGAGCCGCCGTGCTCTTTTACCATATTCATCATATTGTTTGATCACTTGTGTTAATATTTTTATGTTTTGTGTGTCACTTTATGTGTCACTCTTCAACTGTGAGAGACAAAATCTAAAACAAAAATCCAGAAAATGACATTGCATAATTTTTAAGTAATAAATTTGCATTTTATTGCATGACATAAGTATTTGATACATCAGAAAAGCAGAACTTAATATTTGGTACAGAAATCTTTGTTTGCAATTACAGAGATCATACATTTCCTGTAGTTCTTGACCAGGTTTGCACACACTGCAGCAGGGATTTTGGCCCACTCCTCCATACAGAGCTTCTCCAGATCTTTCAGGTTTCCGGGCTGTCGCTGGGCAATACAGACTTTCAGCTCCCTCCAAAGATTTTCTATTGGGTTCAGGTCTGGAGACTGGCTAGGCCACTCCAGGACCTTGAGATGCTTCTTACGGAGCCACTGCTTGGTTGCCCTGGCTGTGTGTTTTGGGTCGTTGTCATGCTGGAAGACCCAGCCAAGACCCATCTTCAATGCTCTTACTAAGGGAAGGAGGTTTTTGGCCAAGATCTCGTGATACATGGCCTCATCCATCCTCCCCTCAATACCGTGCAGTCTTCCTGTCCCCTTTGCAGAAAAGCATACCCAAAGAATGATGTTTCCACCTCCATGCTTCACAGTTGGGATGGTGATCTTGGAGTTGTACTCATCCTTCTTCGTCCTCCAAACAAGTGGAGTTTAGACCAAAAAGCTCTATTTTTGTCTCATCAGACCACATGACCTTTTCCCATTCCTCCTCTGAATCATCCAGATGGTCATTGGCAAACTTCAGGTGGGCCTGGACATGCGCTGGCTTGAGCAGTGGGACCTTGCGTGCACTGCAGGATTTTAATCCATGACGGCGTAGTGTGTTACTAATGGTTTTCTTTGAGACTGTGGTCCCAGCTCTCTTCATGTCATTTACCAGGTCCTGCCGTGTAGTTCTGCACTGATCCCTCACCTTCCTCATGATCATTGATGCCCCATGAGGTGAGATCCTGCATGCAGCCCCAGACCGAGGGAGATTGACTGTCATCTTGAACTTCTTCCATTTTCTAATAATTGCGCCAACAGTTGTTGCCTTCTCACCAAGCTGCTTGCCTATTGTCCTGTAGCCCATCCCAGCCTTGTGCAGGTCTACAATTTTATCCCTGATGTCTTACACAGCTCTCTGGTCTTGGCCATTGTGGAGAGGTTGGAGTCTGTTTGATTGAGTGTGTGAACAGGTGTCTTTTATACAGGTAATTAGTTCAAACAGGTGCAGTTAATACAGGTAATGAGTGGAGAACAGGAGGGCTTCTTAAACAAAAAAATAACAGGTCTGTGAGAGCTGGAATTCTTACTGGTTGTTAGGTGATCAAATACTTATGTCATGCAATAAAATGCAAATTAATTATTTAAAAATCATACAATGTGATTTTCTGGATTTTTTTTATAGTCTGTCTCTCACAGTTGAAGTTTACCTATGATAAAAATGACAGACCTCTACATGCTTTGTAAGTAGGAAAACCTGCAAAATCAGCAGTGTATCAAATACTTGTTCTCCCCGCTGTATATTCCTTAGCAAATTCTTGGATGTGAACCCGTATCATATCCTCCAATAGTTTACATACTATTGATGTTAGGCTGACTGCTCTGTGATTTCAAGGTGTATATCTTGGTCCATTTTTGAATATTGGTACTACGTTGGCTTTACGCCAATTAGCAGGTACCATTCCAGTCAGTAAGCTGTCCTTAACTACTTGCCGATCACGCAATTGCCGATTGACGGCTACAGTATGGTCGTCCAGTTCTGGGAGTGTGTCTATTGACATCTTCCCAGAACCACGCCCCCACGCCCCTGCTGCCACATGCATTCAGAATGCTCTGTGTTCGGGGGTAAAGGGCCGATCACAGTGGCCCTTTACCATGTGATCAGCTGTGTCCAATTATAGCTGATCACAATGTAAACACACTTGGTGGTTATCAGTATTCCTCTCCTCGCACTGTCACAGTGTGAGGAGAGGAGAGGAGAGCCGGTAACCGGCCAGTGTGAAAGGGGGCACTGATCATCAGTGTCCTTATTATCAGTGCAGCCCCAACAGTGCCCATCAGTGCTACCAATCAGTGCCAATCCACACTGCCTATCAGTGCCCATCAGTGCCACCTATCAGTGCTGCCTATCAGTGCCCATTAGTGCTGCCTATTAGTGCCCATCAGTGCTGCATATCAGTGCCCATCAGTGCCACATATCAGTGCAGCCTCATCAGTGCCCACCAGTGCTGCCTATTAGTGCCCTTTAATGCTGCCTATCAGTGCCGCATATCAGTGAAGCCTCATCAGTGCCCCCTTATTGGTGCTCACCAATGCCCCCTTATCAGTGCCCATCAGTGCCATATCATCAGTGCCGCCTCATCAGTGCCAATCAGTGCAGCCTATCAGTGCCCATTAGTGCAGCCTCATCAGCGCACATCAGTGAAGGAGAAATATTACCTTTTCACAAAATAACACAAACTAAGAAAAACAAATATTTTTTTAAGATTATTGGTCTTTTTTCATTTGTTTAGCAAAAAGTAAAAACCCCAGTGGTGGTTAGATAACACCAAAAGAAAGTTCTATTTGTGTGAAAAAATGTAAAAAATATCATATGAGTACAGTGTTGCATACCATGCAATTGTCTTTCAAAGTGTGACAGCGCTGAAAATTGGCTTGGGCAGGAAGGGGGTGAAAGTGCCCAGTAAGCAAGTGGTTAAAGATTAGGAATAATGGCCTGGCTATAATATGGCTAAGTTATTTGAGTACTCTCGGATGCAAGCCATCTGTTAGCCAATATGAATTATTCTCTGTTGTGGTTCCAACAATACAGTTTTGTTTACTATACCCCTCCTTTCCCTTAGTAAAACCCAAGGGGAAGAATGTATTTAACACAGTTGCCTTCTCCCTGTCACTTGTGATCATCTTCCCCTCACTGTCCTTTATGGGGCCAAAATGCTTTGACCTCGCTTTTTTACTTTTAATATATTTAAAACATTTTGTTTTATTTTTTCATTTCCACCTGCCTTGTATCTCTCATGGCCTATTTTCGGTGCCCTGATAACACTCTTACATTTCTTATTGCATTTTTTGTAGTGTTGGAATGCTGACAGTAACCCTTATATATTTTAAAGGATATTTTTTTTCTCTTTAACCACTTCGCGCCCGGGCTATAAGCAAAAGACATCCGCAAAGCGGTCGTCAATTGCTGATAGGACGTCCATGGACGTCCTCTTGTTTACTTCCGCGATGCGCGCCACCGCGGGCGCGCGTCGGGGAAAAACTGTGCCCGCCGTGTCAGGCGAGTGCCGATGCGCGTGCCTGGCGGCCGCGATG